>JAAEAF010004027.1:0-16168 GCA_011037195.1 Triatoma infestans | reverse complement strand
ATTTCCCCAATACCTTTTTATTTTTAATAGAGAAATTCGGATGGCTTGGATGATATCCTGACGTGTCAAAATGATCTTCCATTTCCAGCATATCCTTAAAAATGTCGCCTATGCTGATACGGTACAATAGGGAGTCCTTATCCGTATATATTAAGCGAAGCCGTTCTGGTCCATATTTTTGCAGCATAATGGAGTAATGAAATTTGAAAATTGTACCCTTCGCGATCTCCAAAATTGAAAACCCGACGTACGGAACTTTGTTAAAGCATATCCTCGTTTTTGGGCCAGCCTACACCAACCAAATTCTCATCATATATTTTAGCATCGAGGAATGTTGGCTTGCCAATTAATTTCATTAATCTGCTATCATTAGTGACAAGCTCAAAGTTCATCCTTTTACGCACATTCTCCATAGTCTTCCCAAAGTTTGCATTATTAAATAATTTGTACTGATTCTTCTCAAAATCGTTGGTTGCACGAGTCCTCATATCCGTGTTTAATTTGATGTAAGGAAGAAGCCATGGTGATTGCTTAAATCGAAGGGCTCTACGAACCCGCACCAGCTGCAGCCCATAATCGAGGGCCTGTTTAAGAGCAATGTAGTGAACCACGTATCTCTCCCGCTTGCCAAGATGAGGAATCCATTTTTTAATATTTCCCTCACTGTTAGGAGGCGCCATTGTTTCTGCAAGAAACGGGAGGTCGTTGTGAAGCGGATGAAGATGTTCTGGATATTCCAGATCCACTTCTAATATATATCCAAAGTCGGAATCATCAGGGATGTCTTGAACTTGAATCTCTTCCGGCTGTTCCACCCATTCAAAGCCTCCATAAGGTAAAGACCTACTCTGTGCATCACCATATAAATTGTTTGCATCGTAATACATGATGAATACTGACTCTTGCGTTGGATCATAGGTTTGCATGTATTTATTATTGGCCTTGCAATACCGTAGGGAAGCCTGGCAGATACCTCCTCTTATGCCACGTTCGACCATTAGAATCAGTTCATAATCAAGCAGAAGTTCCAATTTAATGCCTGTTAACCTCAACATAGCACCCCACGCCATACCGGGAGCAGTGAAATAATGCGCAGGATCGATTTTATGAGTACTCATTGTCACACGTCTAAAGTTTTCAAAGACATCAGCCAGCAACAAAACATCAGTCTTTAAATAGATATCACTATATTCTCCCAACGTTGTACAATGAAACTCGTTCCACACCTTCACTGCATGGTTATAATCCTCTTCGCCAATATGGCTTTCCGTCAAGGCGTTGTAGAATGCAACCTTAGGTGGTAAATTTTCTTCATCCAATTTCTGCCAGGAACTCACATAGTCGTACGGGAAAACGCCTTTTCTTAATACAAGGGGCAGCTGCGTTTCAGTGAAATATTTCGCAGTTTCCATGAACGAAGATTTTGGTAAGTAATTAACTAGTTGAGCCAGACTCTCTGCCATGAATCTGAATGAATCCAAGAAGCGAAATTGAATACCATTAATGTACTTTGCAAATGAAATAAACTTCTCTTCAGTATGAGGTATTACATTAACTCTGCCTGGAAGTTTCCCCAATTCTTTAATAATAAAATGCGAATCGTACCCGCTGAGATTGTGAATGAATACTGGAACATAAGTTGGTTGCCGGCATCGCAAATTACAATTATTACATGCAGCGCCCCTATATTTGCCTGAAATATGACAATGATCCCACACCTTATGGTTGGCTTCGCTGAATGTATGATTGCAGAGATAACAGGTATCAGCTGCCTTCCATTCTCTTTCTTCTAACTCACTAATCACTATGTCCACATTTTTGTTTAACATCTTGCCAATGACTGTTGATAAATCGCTTAGATGACGTAAGAATTTTTCGGCTGCATTCTCTCCCCTATATAGAAATGGTTCTTTAAGCGTCCAAAGATGTTCTATTTCATCGGTGGGGTTTACATAGGCGCAGAAAGAAAACGGTTCATGTTCCTGATAGTTCGTTGTAGATGATCGGGCTGGGGAAGGCGCACATGAATGTATAGGTTTTAAAAGGCACTCGAAATCGGCGTAAATCACAAAATTTGCTTTTAGCTGACGTTCAACGTTTTTAATTCTATAAAAGGTTCTTCAGTTGGGAGTTTAACAGCTGCTGGAATGTTATCGCCACAATATATCCTGTGTTCTTGTAGTTTATCCTCTGCTGATTTTCCATAACGCCCATCAAAGTGTGTAAAACAGCGTTTACACAACTGTATTGCATGCGCATAGTTTGTTTTTTGCCCGGAAACCACCCTATTGAAATGTTTAATAAAAACATAATGTTGTTTTTCTCCATCTTGCATGAGTAAAAGGTCGCGATGGTCTTGCAGTTCTTCTTTAACAACCTTCAGCGGGTAAACACTATTATCACTATCCAACCCGAATACATTTATTGATATATTGTTTACTTTTTCGAACTTTTTGATCTGGTGAAGAGGCGTGGGGAATGAAACGCACTCAAAATTATCAGGATGGACCAGCGTTTTATATTTACTAACACGTTGAGGGTCTTTATCCACAAATTTTGCTAATACAGCATATTTAAAACACTCCTCGTCGTAATTCTCCGGATTTATACAAGCCTTCTTAGCAGCGATAGATTTAGGAAGTTTGATATATGTCGACCCTCCTAGCGGCTTGTACATATTTATCCGCAACCTTGCTCCATCTATCCCAACCAGCTTCCATCCACTCTTCTCTAACTGTGCCTCTTCCATTTCGTTCACTAATTTATTGAATATATGTTCGAGAAACTCACCGATATCTGTGTCCATATAAATGGCCTTATTCCGAGTTTTAAATGATCTATCAGTTTGTTCCCCGAGTGTGTTCTCAAACAGACATTCCACCACTATATTAATTTTTAGCGTACGTTTCTCTTCCAATTGTTGTTTAATGAGCTCGTATAGACGCCTTTTAATCGACTGCAGAAACGTAGATAGATCTTCAAATTCCGCTGATTGCAGAAAATATGACCTTATTCTCCCCCCGACATGCCGATTCATATTCTTCAGATGCCCGTTTCAACAATTCCGCTTTAGTTGGTTCCACACATGCCTTTTCAGCGCCTGAATTATCATATCGAGCTTTCTTTACAGGAGGTCGGTCAGCACAGACTATTTCATGTCGCTCGCCGTTATATCTATTCAAAAAAGTCCGTTTACAGCCCTTACAGACATACATCTGGTTTGCATTACAGTATCTTTGGTGGCGATAGAGATTCTTCTTCAAAGTGAATGTTTTTCCACATTTCTCACAGCTAAATGTTGCCATCTTGAACGATGTTTAACGTGTAGGAAGTCACACTAAGACTGAGATCCATACCTCACGCATCTATATTTATACCTTCGGGAACCGACGTTGCGCATGCGCATAACTTTTCCCAAAATGTAACACAATCTAGAGTAATAAAGTACAAAACAAGTTTTAAGCATGTGCATAGCATTTCTCAAATGTGACACGATCTAGAGTAATAAAGTACAAAACCATTGTTGCGCATGCGCATAGCATTTCTCAAATCTAGAGTAAATTGGTATATTAAAAAACAGAAATAGCACTTTTAGGAGACAACCTAACCCCCCACCTCCGCCTCAAAGGTGCCTAAAATGCATTTTCCCAGAGAAATATTTCAAATAAAAATTGTAGATCCTTGTATGTGTAGTTGATATATCAATTTTACTGAAAATTGTTGGAACTATTTTGAAATGATTGCAAAATCCATTCAGTAAAGTGGTACTTCCGCTTGAGGAATTTCGACAGATAACGTACTTCTGGAACCCCATGTGATACCCCAGACGGACTAGCGTGTTTGAACTAATTACTATAACACTAAACAGAAAATGGTTAAATATTACGTAATGTTCTAAAAATAGATCTTTAGAGGCGGTGACCTTGAAAGGAAGTTAAAACTATAAACAATTAGCTATCGAATATGCATATTTACATATTTGTAAAAAATGAATGTGTGTGTGTGTGTGTGTGTGTGTGTGTGTGTCGGATTCATTGACCTTTAGATAGCAAGACTATGCATGTTTTTTGCAACATTGTGCCAGACTTGATTGAAGTATTATTATTTCGCGCTGTTTGAAACACCAATTTTGGTGGAAAAAAAATTTTTAAAAAACTTGTTTTATTTCCTTAAAAATATAATATTAAAAATCAATCACTCATTTCATTTATTTATTGTGATGGAGAACCCTCTGTAATCTATAAAAACAGATTTATATAAATACAAGCGAGAGTGTTTTCTACTTCAAACACGCATGACCAACTCCATGCCGGCCTGGTCATACTCTGAATATAAACTCTCGCAGAAGGTTGGAGGGGTGAGGGCAAATGAGGCAATCCCCACTTTACATCATTAATATTCACCCTACTGCCAATAGAAAGAACGCAGCGAATTTTAGGTGAACAATAGGGCATATATGTAAGCAGTTTTTCTCTTCCAAAAATATTTTTTAAGAAAATGCACTTAGTATTCCAAATTAATGAAATTCATCGGTGTTTTTATGGAAAAATCATAAAAACTAAAAACTGTTCAGTAAAACACAGTTCCGGCTTACTAATTTTTCTTGAAACTCCGAGTTTCAAGAAAAATTAGTAAGCCGGAACTGTGTTTTACTGAACAGTTTTTAGTTTTTATGATTTTTCCATAAAAACACCGATGAATTTCATTAATTTGGAATACTAAGTGCATTTTCTTAAAAAATATTTTTGGAAGAGAAAAACTGCTTACATATATGCCCTATTGTTCACCTAAAATTCACTGCGTTCTTTCTATTGGCAGTAGGGGGAATATTAATGATGTAAAGTGGGGATTGCCTCATTTGCCCTCACCCCTCCAACCTTCTGCGAGAGTGTATATTCAGAGTATGACCAGGCCGGCATGGAGTTGGTCATGCGTGTTTGAAGTAGAAAACACTCTCGCTTGTATTTATATTTATCATTTAAATCTGTTTTTATAGATTACAGAGGGTTCTTCATCACAATAAATAAATGAAATGAGTGAATGATTTTTAATATTATATTTTTAAGGAAATAAAACAAGTTTTTTAAAAATTTTTTTTCCGCCAAAATTGGTGTTTCAAACAGCGCGAAAGAATAATACTTCAATCAAGTCTGGCACAATGTTGCAAAAAACATGCATAGTCTTGCTATCTAAAGGTCAATGAATCCGACACACACACACACACACACACACACACACACACATTCATTTTTTTTTACAAATATGTAAATATGCATATTCGATAGCTAATTGTTTATAGTTTTAACTTCCTTTCAAGGTCACCGCCTCTAAAGATCTATTTTTAGAACATTACGTAATATTTAACCATTTTCTGTTTAGTGTTATAGTAATTAGTTCAAACACGCTATTCCGTCTGGGGTATCACATGGGGTTCCAGAAGTACGTTATCTGTCGAAATTCCTCACGCGGAAGTACCACTTTACTGAATGGATTTTGCAATCATTTCAAAATAGTTCCAACAATTTTCAGTAAAATTGATATATCAACTACACATACAAGGATCTACAATTTTTATTTGAAATATTTCTCTGGGAAAATGCATTTTAGGCACCTTTGAGGCGGAGGGGGGGGGTTAGGTTGTCTCCTAAAAGTGCTATTTCTGTTTATTAATATATCAATTTACTCTAGATTTGAGAAATGCTATGCGCATGCGCAACAATGGTTTTGTACTTTATTACTCTAGATCGTGTCACATTTGAGAAATGCTATGCACATGCTTAAAACTTGTTTTGTACTTTATTACTCTAGATTGTGTTACATTTTGGGAAAAGTTATGCGCATGCGCAAAGTCGGTTCCCGAAGGTATAAATATAGATGAGTGAGGTATGGATCTCAGTCTTAGTGTGACTTCCTACACGTTAAACATCGTTCAAGATGGCAACATTTAGCTGTGAGAAATGTGGAAAAACATTCACTTTGAAGAAGAATCTCTATCGCCACCAAAGATACTGTAATGCAAACCAGATGTATGTCTGTAAGGGCTGTAAACGGACTTTTTTGAATAGATATAACGGCGAGCGACATGAAATAGTCTGTGCTGACCGACCTCCTGTAAAGAAAGCTCGATATGATAATTCAGGCGCTGAAAAGGCATGTGTGGAACCAACTAAAGCGGAATTGTTAAACGGGCATCTGAAGAATATGAATCGGCATGTCGGGGGAGAATAAGGTCATATTTTCTGCAATCAGCGGAATTTGAAGATCTATCTACGTTTCTGCAGTCGATTAAAAGGCGTCTATACGAGCTCATTAAACAACAATTGGAAGAGAAACGTACGCTAAAAATTTATATAGTGGTGGAATGTCTGTTTGAGAACACACTCGGGGAACAAACTGATAGATCATTTAAAACTCGGAATAAGGCCATTTATATGGACACAGATATCGGTGAGTTTCTCGAACATATATTCAAGAAATTAGTGAACGAAATGGAAGAGGCACAGTTAGAGAAGAGTGGATGGAAGCTGGTTGGGATAGATGGAGCAAGGTTGCGGATAAATATGTACAAGCCGCGAGGAGGGTCGACATATATCAAACTTCCTAAATCTATCGCTGCTAAGAAGGCTTGTATAAATCCGGAGAATTACGACGAGGAGTGTTTTAAATATGCTGTATTAGCAAAATTTGTGGATAAAAAACCTCAACGTGTTAGTAAATATAAAACGCTGGTCCATCCTTATAATTTTGAGTGCGTTTCATTCCCCACGCCTCTTCACCAGATCAAAAAGTTCGAAAAAGTAAACAATATATCAATAAATGTATTCGGGTTGGATGGTGATAATAGTGTTTACCCGGTGAAGGTTGTTAAAGAAGAACTGCAAGACCATCGCGACCTTTTACTCATGCAAGATGGAGAAAAACATTATGTTTTTATTAAACATTTCAATAGGTTGGTTTCCGGGCAAAAAACAAACTATGCGCATGCAATACAGTTGTGTGAACGCTGTTTTACACACTTTGATGGGCGTTATGGAAAATCAGCAGAGGATAAACTACAAGAACACAGGATATATTGTGGCGATAACATTCCAGCAGCTGTTAAACTCCCAACTGAAGAACCTTTTATAGAATTTAAAAACGTTGAACGTCAGCTAAAAGCAAATTTTGTGATTTACGCCGATTTCGAGTGCCTTTTAAAACCTATACATTCAGGTGCGCCTTCCCCAGCCCGATCATCTACAACGAACTATCAGGAACATGAACCGTTTTCTTTCTGCGCCTATGTAAAACCCACCGATGAAATAGAACATCTTTGGACGCTTAAAGAACCATTTCTATATAGGGGAGAGAATGCAGCTGAAAAATTCTTACGTCATCTAAGCGATTTATCAACAGTCATTGGCAAGATGTTAAACAAAAATGTGGACATAGTGATTAGTGAGTTAGAAGAAAGAGAATGGAAGGCAGCTGATACCTGTTATCTCTGCAGTCATACATTCAGCGAAGCCAACCATAAGGTGCGGGATCATTGTCATATTTCAGGCAAATATAGGGGCGCTGCATGTAATAATTGTAATTTGCGATGCCGGCAACCAACTTATGTTCCAGTATTCATTCACAATCTCAGCGGGTACGATTCGCATTTTATTATTAAAGAATTAGGGAAACTTCCAGGCAGAGTTAATGTAATACCTCATACTGAAGAGAAGTTTATTTCATTTGCAAAGTACATTAATGGTATTCAATTTCGCTTCTTGGATTCATTCAGATTCATGGCAGAGAGTCTGGCTCATTAGTTAATTACTTACCAAAATCTTCTTTCATGGAAACTGCGAAATATTTCACTGAAACGCAGCTGCCTCTTGTATTAAGAAAAGGCGTTTTCCCGTACGACTATGTGAGTTCCTGGCAGAAATGGGATGAAGAAAATTTACCACCTAAGGTTGCATTCTACAACGCCTTGACGGACAGCCATATTGGCGAAGAGGATTATAACCATGCAGTGAAGGTGTGGAACGAGTTTCATTGTACAACGTTGGGAGAATATAGTGATATCTATTTAAAGACTGATGTTTTGGTGCTGGCTGATGTCTTTGAAAACTTTAGACGTGTGACAATGAGTACTCATAAAATCGATCCTGCGCATTATTTCACTGCTCCCGGTATGGCGTGGGATGCTATGTTGAGGTTAACAGGCATTAAATTGGAACTTCTGCTTGATTATGAAATGATTCTAATGGTCGAACGTGGCATAAGAGGAGGTATCTGCAGGCTTCCCTACGGTATTGCAAGGCCAATAATAAATACATGCAAACCTATGATCCAACGCAAGAGTCAGTATTCATCATGTATTACGATGCAAACAATTTATATGGTGATGCACAGAGTAGGTTTTTACCTTATGGAAGCTTTGAATGGGTGGAACAGCCGGAAGAGATTCAAGTTCAAGACATCCCTGATGATTCCGACTTTGGATATATATTAGAAGTGGATCTGGAATATCCAGAACATCTTCATCCGCTTCACAACGACCTCCCGTTTCTTGCAGAAACAATGGCGCCTCCTAACAGTGAGGGAACTATTAAAAAATTGATTCCTCATCTTGGCAAGCGGGAGAGATACGTGGTTCACTACATTGCTCTTAAACAGGCCCTCGATTATGGGCTGCAGCTGGTGCGGGTTCGTAGAGCACTTCGATTTAAGCAATCACCATGGCTTCTTCCTTACTTCAACTTAAACACGGATATGAGGACTCGTGCAACCAACAATTTTGAGAAGAATCAGTACAAATTATATAATAATGCAAACTTTGGGAAGACTATGGAGAATGTGCGTAAAAGGATGAACTTTGAGCTTGTCACTAATGATAGCAGATTAATGAAATTAATTGCAAAGCCAACATTCCTCTATGCTAAAATATATGATGAGAATTTGGTTGGTGTTAGGATGGCCAAAACGAGGATATACTTTAACAAAGTTCCGTACGTGGGCTTTTCTATTTTGGAGATCTCGAAGGATATAATTTTCAAATTTCATTACTCCATTATGCTGCAAAAATATGGACCAGAACGGCTTCGTTTAATATATACGGATACGGACTCCCTATTGTACCGTATCAGCACAGATGACATTTTTAAGGATATGCTGGAAATGGAAGATCATTTTGACACGTCAGGATATCATCCAAGCCATCCGAATTTCTCAATTAAAAATAAAAAGGTATTGGGGAAATTTAAGGATGAAGTGGATGGGCGCATAATTACCGAAGTGGTTGCATTGCGTCCGAAGATGTATGCTATTGATGTGGATGGGGATATAAAGAAGCGTGCAAAAGGCGTGCAAAGATCTACGCTTAAGAAAATTGGATTTGCTGATTATAAATCTGTCCTATTTAACGATGTCTCGATGTTAAGCATAATGAAATCGATTCGGTCGGTAGGGCATAAAGTCTACTCCACCTTAATTAATAAACGAAGCCTTTCAGCCTCAGATAATAAACGGTTCATCCTGCCTGATGGAATAAACTCGTTGGCCTATGGACACCGGGACATTTTAGTGCAGGATATTGATGCAGATTAACGTTTGCGTAAACATATTAGACCAAAAAATTAATTTTATGTTTTTTATGATACATTATAAATATTTTGGTATTAATTGATCAAAACAGTGTATTATACCATAAAAAATTAAATAAATGAGTTTTATTAATTATTCAATGTATTATACCATAAACATGTCATTGTAACAAATTGATAAAAAAAAATTTGTAAAACAATTATATAAATGAGTTTTTATTCTAACTCCTCAAAAAATATTTATTAGCTGGTATGCATTTTTTAATAGGTATAATGTTAACACCCAGTATCATAATGGTTTGGTGTGATTAAACAGTATATGCTGATAAGACCAAGGACATCTACAATTATGCAATATCTTCTAACCAACTGTTTTTATCTATATATGTCTCGAGTGAGTCATAACAGTGGTTGTGCGGTCTTCTGACCGACTGAAATTCAATTAAAAAAAAATAATGCTAAGTTATCGCATTAGATTGACCTCAAGGTCGAAGATAGGATGATAGCGAGCTGCTCTGCGATATATATGTAAAACCTTCTTATCAGCTTAAATGTTGCGTCATCTTAACTTCCTCTCTCTCTTCCGTTGAAATCTACGTGCTATAATTAATAGGTGTAAGCAGTAATAAAAAAACTTTTTTAAAACACACTACTACAACTAAACAACTAACTTGGAACGCGCTCGTACAACGCACATAAATTTATAGACGAGATCTTTTTCTACATAGGACCGAGTGGCATCGGTGGTCTACTGGTTTAGATACCCGACTGTGAGTGCTGGGTTTGCTGGTTCGATTCAAGGTCATGTAGAAATCTTTTTTTTTCTCTTGAATTTAGGTCTGGGGTGGGGTGGGAGGTTGGGGGCTATCTTTTGAATTTAGGTCTGGCCTGGGGGTGGGGGTGGGGCGCGATTTGGATAATATTTAATCTGATGACGTCATCTTTGAATTAAGCTCATTGATTTGGATGATGGCAGCGGCGTTCTTGCAACCCCCAAAAAAGGCTTGGCTCCGTAGCCCTTGCGCCAGAACCGGTCTTTTTACCCTACGCTTTACAGATCTTAAAAATATGTAAGACCGATTCTTGGGCTCCAAAATTACGTTTATTTGATGCGTTAAGTGCCTCTGTTTTATTGTATTGTTCAGAAGTTTGGGCTTTGCAATATGTTGATAATATGGTGGAGAAAGTTCAGATAAAGTTCTTAAAATTATTATTACACCTTCCTTTGCATACTCCAGATATATGTGTGAGGTTAGTGAGCGTAGGGGCTCCTAGGAAGAGAAAATCTAAGGGTACCACGACTGGATTCGAACCCGTGATCTCCGCGTTGCTAGTCCAGCGCGCTACCACTGAGCTAATCCCTCCCCTTTGCGTCACTTAGTGAATAATTTTAAAGTTGACAATAAACTTTTTTCAGATCATATGCCAATTATAACTTCCTTTAGAATGAGTAATATGGAAATTTTAAATTCAACGAAAACTATTTTTCCGAAATTAAACTGGTCTAGTCAAAATAAAGAGGTTTATCAAAGTAATGTTAATAGATATATTCGAGCCGGCAACCTCAATATAGAACTAACGGAACAAATAACTTTACCTATCTCGGTGTACCCCTAGCGGTAAATTTCGGAAAGCAACCGAATATTATATCTCTAAAAGTCAAGCGGCTATCCCTCATTTTTACAGATCTTAAAAATATGTAAGACCGATTCAGGAACAAATGCATATTATCATGAGTCCCACAGCACCAAAACTAAACGCAGTTCCCAAAGTTCATAAACCCAACATCCCCATTAGACCCATCTTAACTACACCATAGCACCCGCCTACAAACACTCTTAGCTACTTGTAACAGTTATAAAGAACAAAATAAATAAACGATACTTTTACCATAAAGAATATCACCCTCATCACGATTGATTTCCCCTGATATATATATATAACTTATTCGCATCCATTCATATCAATGACACTTTAACCATCGTAAAACAGAAATTAAAAGAATGAACACACAACTATTCATAGATCAACTGACAACCATAACCTCAACTACAGTTAAACAAAACTACTTTATATTCAATAACAATTTCTTCCTAGCTATAGACAGATTAGGAATGGGACAAACGACGTCTGCAATTCTATAAAAAAATTTCATACAACACTTAGGCATTTATCTCGCATACTTAAAATAACAACTTAACATAACATTTTCTTTCAACATAATATTTTATGCACATTATGTAGATGACTCAACACTTATACCTGAACATGATACTGACATAGATACACTCTTAAACTATTTAAACAACCTCCACCCTAATAGAAATTCACACACGAATATGATAAGATGGCATTCTCAAATTTCTAGACATAAAACTTAAAAAACTATACCACTTACAGCGACCAACTACAAACAAGAACTCAACACTATATACAACATAGTCATAAAAAACGGATACCTTGCTAGCGAGGTCAACAAATTATTAAGAAATTACAGACAACCGCAACCAAAACGAAAACTCCACAGCACCTAACATATTCGCCACTTCCACTTACATAGGGAACGAGGTATACGAACTGACAAACTTTTTCAAAAACTAGGCTAGAAAACAGCATTCTGAATAAACAATAAACTTGTAAACAAAATATCACACATACAGAAACAACCAGCCTGTATGACAAAAGTGGTATATAAAAATTCTCTTGCAAAAAGTGGTATATAAAAACTCTCTTGCCATGAATGTATCACCAAAACTGCTCATTTATTATAATTAATTTTGCAAAAATATGCGGAAATCTAGACGAGGGCAAGTGAAGGTATTAGCAGATATAATTATAATGCAACTAGAAGGCATGCAGAAAAGTTGGCATCAAATTTCTTTCCCAATAAAACAAATAATCTGAAGATACCAGGCAGATTGAAACATATTTCTATAGTAAATTTAGTTGGGATTTCGACATTCTTTCACATTTTAGATCCCCAAATTTGTGCCCTGTAGCAGTTAATAGTTCTAGAAACAGAATTTAAGATTTTCATCTTAGAAGAGAAAGGGATATGATATTATAAGTAGCGGCAAATGGTGGTTTTGGGCCAAATATTTGTTCATAATGGCGGTTTTGGGCCAAATATTTGTTCATAATTGCGGCCAGACCAACCGCCAATCATCAATTTCGACGAGCACCTAAGCGACGTTCTTAACCTATTATCCAATCCAATGCCTCCATTTAACCCCCACCCCACCCCTAAACCTATTACCAAATCCGATGCCTCCGTTTAACCTCACTCCCACCCTTCGCCAATTACGTCTACTCCTCAACATATAATTCAATATGATGCCTCAAATTAATCCCATCCCTACCCGACTCTTCGCCAAACGCCCCAATCCCATGCTTTCCCATGCTAGCGTACCCCATCACCAGGCTCTGGGCATGAGGGTAATTTATTTTATTTTATAACACACTCCCAGAATAAATATCCCGGGGGTGTGGGGAACTAGGATTCGTGATTCTGCAAATAAAATACACCCAGTAAATGTCAAAGCACACTTAGTAAAATGTTACATATATTCTGAAAAGCATATACAGTAAATGGTTGCTATGACCAATCTGTTCGCTCAGGGAGTGACACAGATTGTCAATCGTCGCTCGTCGAGTAGAGTGGCCTGGCCCTCTTGCCTCGCGCACACTACTTATCGGTGATCGTTGTACGAACAAACGGCCTGGCTCTCCTGCCTAGCGCAGATGTCTTGAAACGGTGATCGCTGGATGAGTAAACGGCCTGGCTCTCTTGCCTAGCGCAGATGCTCTGAGAAGTTAGTTAAGGGCCTGCCTAGCTAGCGCCAAAACTATTAGAAGAGTTTCTAATCGCTGAGTACTTCTCTCTCTCATTATTCTGGTCGTGGATGGCCCCTTATATACGATTCTGAGGTGGTAGGATGGTGTCCAGTAGGCGGGTCTAGCCGGTGAAAGTTCTCCCCTCTGTAGTGGAGTAGGAGAGTCCTAGTGTAGTGGGGGTGTGCCTCCCTAGTGAAAGGTCCACTTGGTGCAAACCTGGTGGCCGGGCGGAGAACTGTTGTTACATCCTCCCCCTTGAGCTCAGGTGTTGCTTGCAATGGCTGAGCTCACATCAATGGCGTGGTCGGCCTCTCTTCCTTACCCTTCGGATTGGCTTCTCCTGGGCGTCTGCGGTGCAGGGCGTCAGGCTTGACACGTGGTATTTGCCCAGTGGTATCGTCGGGTTGTCTTCGGCTGCTACTTCATAGCTGACGGGTCCCTGTGCGTGTAGAATGACATAGGGTCCGTCCCTTCGTGGAGCGAACTTGGCTGTTCGTCCTTTCGTCTTACTGCTCTGTGTGTGGGTAGTGATCCACACGCGGTCTCCGGGCGCGTACTGGGGTCCGGGACGTGCTCGTTGGTCTGCGTATTTCTTCTGCCGGTCCTGAGCCGTTTCATGGTTGTCTCGGGCTCTATAGTAGGTGTCTGCCATGCGCGAGAGGGCTGGCGTGATTTCGGCGATGACTTCGAATCGCTGGTTCATTGGTGGGGTCCTGAGTAGTCCTGCGGGCTTCAAGTTGGATGCCTTGTACCTCTGGCATGTCGTGCAAGCTCGTATATACTCTTCAATGCTGTGTCGCATTCCTGGCCAGTAATAATGCTGAATTATCCTCTGGTAGGTCTTGTGAATACCGTTATGTCCTGCTGTGGGCGCATCGTGGTACTCCTTTAGTATAGTTACTCGTTCGTGTACTGGAACCGCTAGCTGTGCGTTGTCCACCTCCTCGTCGGTGGCGTATCTGTAAAGGCAACCATTCGATATTAGATAACCTCTGGCGGACCATCTAGCTGCTTCACCATCTTGCTCTGGATCGGTGAAGGCGTCTAGTATTTTCTTCAGCTCGGGATCCTTGGACTGTTCTTCCCGGATCTCCGTAGCGCTCCTCCTCGGCATGTCTATAGTGAGGGTACAGACTGCGTAATTCTCTTCTTCAGGGGGCCTTGATAACGTGTCGGCCACTGCGTTGCTCCTTCCGGGTGTGTATTTGATCTGAAATACGTAGGGTTGTAATTGCAGGGCCCAACGGGCGAGTCGGCCTGTAGGTGATTTCAGGGTCATCAGCCACTGTAGTGGTTGGTGGTCTGTGACTATCAACGTGGGGTGGCCTCGATATATCCTCTGAACTTGAAGACTGCCCATACTAAGGCGAGTGCTTCTCGTTCGGTCGTCGTGTAGTTTCTCTCAGGCGCTGTAAGCAGGCGGCTGGCGTACTCCACGGGATGTTCTTCTTCTTTCTCCCCCTGGACTAAGACTGCTCCAATAGCATAAGCACTAGCGTCGGTTTTGATAGTGAAGGGGCGAGTTTCATCGGCAGGCTGGAGGATGGGTGCTGACGTCAGTAGTTTCTTTAGCTGGTCAAATCCATCTGCTTGGTCGGTGGTCCATGTCCATGTGGCGGCTTTCCTGGTGAGCAAGGTCATCGGTCGAGTGATCTTGGCAAAGTCTGGGATGAATCGTCGGTACCACGAGCAGGTCTGAAGGAAACTCTTAAGTTCCTTTACGTTCCTCGGTGCGGGTCTCTTGAGTATAGCTTCGATCTTCTCTGGATCGGGGGTGAATCCTCTAGGCGTAATCACGTGGCCTAGGTACTTGATTCGTTCGCAGCAGAAGTGGCATTTGGGCCGGTTGGCCTTCAGCTTGTACTTCTCTAGATGCTGAAATACATCTTGTAGGTCTGATAGATGCTCCTCGTAGCCTGGTGAGAGCACTATTAGGTCGTCTAGGTAGACTAGCAGTGTGATGTGGCTGAGTCCAGTTCGAAACTTGTCCATAAGTCTCTGAAAGGTGGCTGGTGCGTTGCGTAAGCCGAATGGCATTCTGTTAAACCGGTAGGTTCCAAAAGGTGTGATGATACAGGTTTTATCTCGATCCTCTAGTTTCACCTTGATCTGCCAGTACCCTGCTCTGAGGTCTAGCGTGCTCATATACTGCGTCCCTTTAGCAGTGTGCAAGATGTCATCTATCCGTGGCAGTGGATAATGATCTGCTTTAGTGACTGCATTCAACTTCCTGTAGTCAATGCATAGCCTGTACGTGTTGTCCTTCTTGGGCACCATGACGACAGGTGAGGTCCATTCACTGTCGCAGGGCTCGATGATTCGTCCGTCCAGCATCTGGGAAATCTCCTGTTCCAAGATGTGACGTCTGCTAGGTGATAGCCGGTATGGCGGTGCTGCTATAGGTGATGCCTCTCCGGTGTCTATCCTGTGTTCTGCGTGTGGCGTAGGCTCTGTAGGAATTCCAAACACGTCCTCGTGAGCAGCAAGTATCTCATTAGCCTGCTCCTGTTGTGCTCGGGTGAGCCGGGTGCCTTCGTCTTTTCTAAGCTCCACGTCTATGGTGAAAATCTGTAGTTGCTCCTCCGATGGCCATAGGGTGTCATCCGCCCATACCCTATGGAAGTCTAGATGGCTATGCCTGGTGGGCGTGTGGTGAGTCCTTTCGGTGGGCTCGCAACGGTGTATTATCCACCTACCCCTGGTGGTGTCCTGTTGTACCGGTGGTGAGGGTCCATAGCCTCCAAGTATGGCCTCTTCGG
>JAAEAF010004026.1:0-37417 GCA_011037195.1 Triatoma infestans | reverse complement strand
GCTTAGATGATGATCCGCGCAGTGGACGGCCAAAAAGTGCTACGACCCCAGAATTTATCGCAAAAGTGTATAAAATGGCCATGGAAGATCGTCGACTGAAAGTGCAAGAGATTGCTGAAGCTATAGGGATGTCATCTGAACGGGTATATCACATTTTAACCAAAGAATTGGGAATGAAAAAAAATTATCGGCAAGATGGGTGCCGCGGCTCTTGGACATTGGACCATAAACGCACCAGATTGGAAATGTCCGAACAAAGTCTGGCCCGTTTTCAGCGCAACCAACAAGATTTTTTGCGCCGGTTTGTGACTACAGATGAAACTTGGGTCCACTACTATACCCCAGAGACAAAACAGCAGTCAAAGCAGTGGAAACATGCTGAGTAACCACCACCAAAGAAAGCAAAGACAGTACGTTCGGCCGGAAAGGTCATGGCCTCAGTTTTCTGGGATGCAAAAGGCATTCTGCTGATAGATTATCTTCCTACTGGCCAAACAATTACGGGGCAATACTATGCAAACCTCCTAGACCAACTACAGGAAAAGATACGCGAAAAAAGGCCTGGTTTGAAAAGTTCTAAGGAAGAAAGTCATCTTTCATCAGGACAACGCCCGCCCGCACACAAGTGTGATCTCGTACTTTAAGAAAGAGATCGTATCAAAGTAGCAATATTGGAACTATACGGAAAAAAATAAATTTGAAATTAAAATGGTTAGGTTAATAATTCACTGCTCCGTCCATATTTATTAGTAAAGAAACAAGTTTGTTTTTATATTGATATCTAGATATATTTAATATATCAATCTCCTCTTGCAACTTATTTACCAATCTAAGACATATTGGGATTGATGAATTAAATGTATATTTTTCTTTTATAAAACTTTACATTGAAAAGGTGAATTCTTCTGGTGCACTTGTTTGGAAGGTTGAAACTAATGTTGTTAACAAATTCACAGCTGTCTATTTAAAATATCAAATATAAGTAATGCCGCATTTAACAGTTTACGCTGATGACAAGAAAGTAGGTTTAATCTTTCAGATAGCTGTTTGTAATCATTTAGAATAGATAATCTGAATGATAGGAAGCGTAGGAATTTCTTTTGAACTCTTTCTATAGATTCTGTGTATGTTAAGGAACTGGGAAACCAGACTGGAGTGGCGAACTCCAGATGAGATCTAACTAGTGAGACGTACAGAACCTTGAGGGCATAAGCATTATCGAAACTATGTGTTCCTAAAAATAAAACCCAACATTTTATAGGCCTTGCCAACAATGCTGTCTATATGTTTCCCGAATGTTAAAGACGAGTCAAAGATAACTCCGGAATTAACTCTTATAATGGCTGAACCTTCCAGACTGTACGAGTAGAAAATCTCAACAGGAGACCTAGAAAATGTTATAACATTACACTTATTAATATTGACTGTCAGTGAGTTAATGCAGCACCACTTATAAAACATTTGAAGGTTGTATTACAGTTGCGGCACGTCATTAAGGTTATTCACTTTAAGAAATATCATTAGATTGTCAGCCAGGGCCATCACTTCTACACCAGAAAATATGTCAACTACATCATTATAGAATATAAGAAAGAGAAGTGGACCCAGATGACAACCCTGCGGCACCCCAGAATAAGCACTAAAAGCTTCAGAACAATGTGAACCAATTTTCATTATTTGCTTCCTATTGGTCAGACAACTACTAATCCCAGCTAAAAAACTTCCAGTTACCCCATAAGATTTGAGTTTTGAAATTAAAAACTGGTGATAAACAGTATCAAAGGCTTTTGCCAAGTCAGTATATATGGAGTCAACCTGCAGATTGCCTGCCTCAAAAGAATTCATGATATACGAGTACTGCTCAAAAAACGAGCAGATTTGAGCGAACAGAGCGTTTAGGCATAAAGCCATATTGCAGAGGAGATACAATTCGACCATCTAACCATGGCTCTTAATTTGTCCGACCATATTTATTCAACAATCTCTGGGTATAACAAGAGCCCCGACAATGGGTCGATAATTTCTAACATTTCTTTATCACCGATTGTGAATAGAGTAATATAAGTGGTGACTATCAGTGCGGTTTCAGGAAAAACCGGTCAACAGTCGACCACATCTTCTCGGTCCGCCAAATGTTGGAAAAATTTACGAGCACAATGTGGACTTGCACCACTTGTTTGTAGATTTTCAGCAAGCCTACGATTCGATTGACAGGAAAGCAATGCTAACAGCTTTGAGAAGTTTGGGAATACCTGACAAGTTAGTCAGGTTGATAAAGGTTGGCTTGAATGATACTAACTGTAGGGTTAAGATTCAGAATTCCCTGTCAGAACAGTTTAGAGTAGCCTGCGGCCTCAGGCAGGGTGATCCAGTATCACCCATATTATTCAACCTGGCTTTGGAGTTTGCTATAAGAGCTGTGAGAACCAACCCCGGAGGGCACATCTATAATAGAATGACCCAGCACCTTGCGTATGCGGATGATGTGTTGCTAACAGGACGTACTGTAGGATCATTAGCTGGTATACTCGAAGAATTTGAGAATTCGTCAAAAAAGCTTGGTTTGTTTATGAACGAAAAGAAAACAAAGTACATGAAGACTTCGAGAAACCAAGCAAGAAATCCAGCTAGCGTACAACTGTTGGGACACGTCTTTCCAGGAACAGACTGTTTTAAGTATTTGGGAGCAGTCGTGACACATAAAAATGAAATAGAAGAAGAAATAAAGGCTAGGATTGCTGCAGGCAACAGGTGCTTATTTGCTCTGTCTAAAGCTCTCCGCTTTAAGGTGTTGTCACGGGATGCCAAAATAATATTATATAAAACGACCATAAAGCCGGTAGTTACATACGCGTGTGAAACCTGGGTATTAACTAAGTCATCTGAGAATGCGCTAGGGGTTTGGGAACGCAAAGTTCTGAGAAAGTTGTTTGGGGCCAAGATAGTGGAGGGACAGTGGCGCTCCAGAACCAATGCGGAATTGTACGAGCTGTATAAAAACGAAAACATAGTGGCCAGTGTAAAGCAAGCTCGTTTGAGATGGCTGGGTCATGTCGAGAGGATGAAAGAGGAGCGCCTTCCGAAAAGACTCCTGTATGGGAATCCAGGAGGTGCAAGAAAGAAGGGTAGACCTCGTAAGAGATGGCTCGACGATGTACAGGAAGACCTCTCCGCATTGGGTGTAACAAGATGGAGAAGAGAAGCGGCTGACAGAGCCGAATGGCAGAAAATTGTTAATGAGGCCTTGGTTCATTTTGGACTGTAGTGCCATGGTAGTAGTAGTAGTATGAGCAAGTTAAAAAGGAAAGAATGTATATCATTCACACAATTTAATAAAAATCTAATTAATATTAATTTAAACATTGAATTTACACATCAAGGACCATAAATGTTCCTGTCTCTGAATAGATAAACAGTGAGTCAGAACTCGTATACCTGCCCAAGATGGCAGAGAATGGCTCCAGGTCGATAGAAAGCCAAAAGTGTAGATATTCCGGTCTGAATATAAATATATGTCAAGGGCCGTCTTAGTTCAGTAAGCTAAATTTACTGGCTGAAAGATAATATGTTAGTTCTATATAAAATACAATAGTAGTCGTGGACCAAAAACTTTGATTGACGCTTCAGTGAATATTATATGCAAACTGAATTGTTGTATTAACACAACAAAACAACCATAGAAATATAATTTGATGAATAACAATAGTATTTAGTTATTTAAGTCATAAAATAAGATCGTTTGTATTCATAATATGTTTCTTACATATATAAATTACGAACTTACGAAACTGCCAATGAAAAAGTTCTATCTTGTTCGCGAGCTATTTTCAGAAAGTTTACACTATGAATGCTAATGTGGGTAGTCAATATTTTAATGGTTTTGTCAATAGATTTGTTCGAAATCATTTGAATAATTTGAAGTATGCGCCTTCTGAGTGTAAATTAATGTGTCCTCGTGAAGTAGTTGCTATTATTAAAAAGCTACCGAATAAAAAACCACCTGGAATAGTAAAATACGAGTTATAGTATGATTTAAATTATTGAGGAAACCTTATGTATTTGTATTTATTTATTGCTCTTAAAGGATACACCTTTATAGCAAGGAGTTTGTCTCTTGCTTATACAAACAATAATATAATTAAATTATATCAAATATAATAATGCTTTCCATAGCCAAAACAGCAATTAAAGCTATAATTAGTCATACAATGCAATATATACTTTCCCCTTTTTCAAGTATACAAGCACAAACACGTCTATATTTATCATATACGTATAATGCATAAGTTCAAATACAAGAGGCAGTATACAGTGCACAAACAAATGAACAGCTCAATAGCACATTGTCAGTATTAGCCAAAAGCAGAATGTAAAGCTAAGGAGAGTGGAGGAATAAAGAGGACTTACATCCGTCTTTTGATTACGGTGTGCTATTTTATTATTATTATTATTATTATTATTATAAAAGGAAACCTTATGAATTTTTGCATATTTATTTAACAAAATGCTTATGTTAGACTATTTTCCAGGTACTTGGAAACACGCCAAAATAATTATTATTAGTATGCCAGGAAAAGATAAAAGCAAGCTAAAAGTAAGCTAAAAGTAAGCTAGAATTATAGGCAGATAGGTTTGTTAAAAACTCGCTTAGCAGATCTATGAGAATCTGAATGTTGCCAGAATAAACAACGTTTTAGAAAGGGAAAACGTTTTAATATAGGAATAATTTGGCTTTCGTAGTGGTCTCTTTAGGCAGAGCACAGCTATCCAGAGTCGTAGATCATGTTCTGGTGAGTTACAATATACAGGCATGCTGCTTATTAATGTTTAAAAATGTTTTTAACACGTTTTTATAGAATGCTAAAAAAAAAATACTAGACAAACACTTAAAACTTACACTTCACAACAAAAGACAACTGTACAATTCTCTACTAGCTCCTATTTGGACATACGGACCCGAATTATATGGGGACTGACAAAAACACAAACCTTATCGCATTCAATCCCTACAGTCTAAAATCCTACGCACCATCGTCAATGCTCCCTTCTACATTCTCTAACCTCACTATCCACACTGACCTTAAAATTCCCTTCGTCTCCACTTTAGCCAAATCCCGCTACCTAAAATTCCATACCCAAATTATCTTCTCATCCAATCTCCTAATCCAAGCCCTTTGTACTTGCACTCTCCCCACAAACCCGCCAAGACGACTAAGGCGTCGATGGCCGCGCGACCAACTAAATACATAACGACGGCTGGCTTGAGATACAGTCGAAAAAACACAAGGCCATAATGGCGTATTACTACTGCTATCGCTGGGTAACCTCGATCACAACTTCAAGCCAGGGTGTGCGCACTAGCGCATACTTTCGTTTCATTATTTATCTGTTTTACTTGTTGCATGGTTACTGTGCAGCTGTAAAAATCTTCAAATAAAAAAGCACGGTTTTGTATATCGGTTTGCTATTTATAATAATCCAGAATATCTGATTAAAATTATACATTGTTTTTATTAAATAGGATGTTTGCAATTCACAAAGGAATAATGGGGCTTTGATGCACGAACTGTTTATGCTTGAGACCCTCAAGGCTTCGCGCTAGGACCAATTCTGTTTCTTTTTACTTTCTCATACTCCTAGTAAGAGGAAGTATTTTAATCGTGTCAAATTATCGATATTGAGTTTTCACCGGAAATATCCGTTTTGAGGTCCCTGAGTCCAAAAAAGTGGTTTTTAGCAAATGGTCTGTGGTGTGTGTGTGTGTGTGTGGTGTGTGGTATGTATGTAAACAGCATAGCTCAAAAACGAAAAATCGTAGAAAGTTCAAACTTGATATTACGTTTAGGTATCACTATGGGATCTGACGGTGCGTTATGTGTCAATATTCCTCAACCGGAAGTACCACTTTACTACTTGGGTTTTTTTTTACGTTTCCCTGCGATTTTATAAAAAATGACCTGACGATTTTCATTTTAAACAGTATATCAACTACACATACAAAGAGCTATAACTTTTATTTGAAACATTTCTACAGGAAAATTCATTTAAGGCACTTCTGGGTGAGGGGAGGGGCTAGGTTTTCATCTTAACTGCTTTTTCAGTTTATGAGACAATTCTGTCATCTAAATAATGTAATTAGAATTAAATATGTTGTTGAAATTCCGAGTTTGAAAAAAATCAGTTAACCGGAAGTGCGTTTGTTTTGACACTTTACTAAATGATTTTTTCATTTTTTCGCGATTTTTCAAAAATGGCTCCGACGATTTTCTTGAAACTTCGTATACAAAATAAAAATGCAAAGATCTACATCTTTTATTTAACACATTTCTCTGGAAAAATTCATGTAAAGGCAGTTTTAGGGGAGGGGTGGGGTTGCAGCTTCCCCCTAAAGTGGTATCATAGTTGATTATACAATTCTATCATGCAAAAAAAATTAATTAGAAATAAATAGTTGGCCAAAATTCCAAGTTTTAAGAAAATTGTAAGCCGGAAGTGCGCTTATACTGAACAGCTTTTTCAGTTTTCGACGAATTTCGTTATATTTGGTACACAAACTATAACATTTATCAATTATAATTTTGAGAACAGGAGTAAGAGAAAGTTATGTGAGTGTTTCACACCAGATTTTTTTATATAAATGATATGCCAATCATAAAAAGTAATAAAATAGCCCTATTTGCTGATGATGCAGCCAGCATGTTTACTAGCTCTTGGCGAGCACATGCAATAGCAGACTGGTTGTCAAAAAATGTCAACAAAGTAAGTAGATACTTTCAAATGTAATGCCAAATCTGACAAAGTTTGAAGCAATAATGTTCACTAAAAGGAAGCCTATAAATATGTAGCGATGTAAGTGTGGAAAATACAATTGTTCTTTAGTCACTTTCGATTACATAATATCTTGGAGTCCTATTTGACAGCAAGCTAACCCTCACTTGTCACGTTATGCTGGTTAAAAAAAATCATAAAACATAAAAAGCACTCCTGTTTCCGCTGCTTTGTTCAGCACTGCAATTTGACTTTTGTAAGCACTGCAATTTGACTTTTGTAAGCACTGCAATTTGAAAGAAAATTTGTTTTAATAAATTGCGTAAATTGCGGTAAAAGAAAATAATGTAACTGTTCCACACCAGATTTTTTTTTTATTTAAGCAGACATAAGTTTGATGATTTCATTCCAATTTATTGTGAAAAGTTATATAAATACTTGAATTCTGAAATGTCTTTTCCTTTATATCATTCACAATGCTAAAAAAAAAAGAAAAATGCATACAAGGACAATTTAATCTTATATAAATTCCATGTATGTCTAATAAAATTATAATTGCAATCTTTTTGCAAATTTGTACGATTACAGCCCGCATGGATAAAACAGTAACTTGTAAGGGTTTATTGTTACACGAGCTACCTCATTTTTATTTATAATAATTGTGTATTATATAAAATACAAATGTTGAAAATGGAAGATTAATTATATGAATATGAATGAGTTTTTATATAACAAGATAATTGTGTCCATTGCTAGAAGATAATTGTCCAAATCTCATTGTTAGAAGTTTCTATATGTTGTATTTACTTTCAACGCTTGAGATATTTGTACATATTTAAATGTTTTAGTTATGCTAAATTAAATAAATAAAGTAATTCTTTTGTAGGGCAGTTGAATAATATGATAATTATTCCTCTCTACAAAATCATTGGCTAAAGTTGTACTTTAAACCACTAGAGATTTAAAGTACTAAGTGTGCTGCTATAACTTTTAATTAAATAAACTTTAAGGATCAGAAGAAATTGCTAAAATATGTTAATAATATTGGAATAAATTAGAAGTCCTTAAATTAAACACGTGTCAACGGCAAATGATATAGAAGGGGTTTGGTTGATAATGGAAAATTGCCGTTGTGGAATGGAAGAGATTGCTGAGCATATCTTTTGTCCTATACGATGATCTGAGAGTCTCCATGGGTTTTCACCTCAACCTAAGTAATGATTCTCTTCCTTTGTTACGGGAGAATGGTCCATCCTATGAGGCCTTGATAGAGTTTGCAGTCCTGGCGTTCAAGCGCTGACTTGTTTGGGGCATTGGAAGGCGCGGTTAGTTCAGGTTGGGAAGGATTGTTTTGGGAAGAGGTGGGTTATTTTTGAAGCATCAGAGACATTTTTCGTGGTAGCCAGCTTCGTTTTGTGGTCATCGGCCGGTTTCGGGCGTTCGCCCACCTTCAGGATGCGTTTTTCAGACAGTGTGATGATAACACAGACTTGCACAGAGCAAATTCAGTTCTACACACTCTGAATTTGCTCTGTACAAGTCTGTGTTATCACACTGTCTGACAACGCATCCTGAAGGTGGGCGAAACGCCCGAAACGGGTAGATGACGGACAAAAATGAAGCAGGCTACCACGAAAAATGTCTTTGATGCTTTCCAGCTCTGCGGAACCAACCACCACAACAATTACTTTTGAAGTTTTGAGTTTTCTCATTGGTTTATTGTTTGGAGGAGTTGAGGGGTTTTCATTAGGGGATATTGTATATTGGTGAGGATATCTGTGAGGCTTTGAGTGGATATATTTATTGCTGTGTGGGTGTGTGTATGTGGTTGGTTAAGGTTCCTTGTTGTTATTTTTTGAAGATTGTGTTTGTTAATGTTGATGCTGTTATTATCGTTGATTATTTTATGTTGCATTTTCTGTTTTGGGATGTCTTTACGCTAGGGATATTGAGGTAATCGTTATACCTTTAGAATGCGTGTTTCGGCGCTGTTACTTAGGTGGGGCAAGGGCCCTCTTCTTCTCTTTTTGACGTTGACAGCTTCTATGGGAGCGTGTGAGCGCAAAAAAAAGAAGGTTTTTAATTAATACAGGGCGTCCCATTAAACGGGCCACTTTTGAAATAAATCTTAAAGAAGGAAGAATCAGGGACACACCGGGAGACAGGGACTGGAAAAACTGGCCTTCCAGATCGCCAGATTTAAAACATCTTGATTTTTTTCTTTGGGAATATCTCAAAGAAAAAATTTATCCCAAGGAACCAACAATTTCAGAAGCATCTAGAAAAGACTTAATCGAAACCTGCTTAGCAATTCTGGCAGAAATTATACGATTAGCAAATTCATATGTTGGGCAGCGACTGCCTTGTGCGGTTTAGTCGAGGAGGTCATTTTGAATAAATAGGAAATATTTTTTTATCGGTTTTTGAAAATAAACTGGATAATTATTTTGTTTTAATGATGTTTTTTCCAGAATTTTAGTACCTTATGGTTTTAAACTTACTTTTAAGTTTTATCGGCATTTGAACTCACTTATTTATTAGAAATTTATAAGAAAATCCTTTTTTAATTTTAGTTTATGAAACGGAAAAATATTTAAAAAACGACGAAAATTTAATATTTATGGTTGAATATCTATCTCGGCAACGGTTTGAAATATTGAAGTGAAATTAACGGTATTTTTCTTCATTTGTTTTAATAGTTTTCAATACAGTAGCAAAAAGTGGGGGTTAAAAGGATATCGCCACATTCAACCACCGATTTAAGGTGCAAGTCGGCAATGAAATCAAAAAACATTAACACCAACGGAAACTGTGTTGCTTATTTTATGTGGCATATTCTGTTTTGGGATGTTGTTATGCTAGGCATATTTAGGTATATCGTTATACCTTCAGAATGCATGTTTCGGCGCTGTTACTTTAGGTGGGGCAAGGGCCCTCTTCTTCTCTTTTTCACGTTGATGGCTTCTATGGACCAGTGTGAGCGCAAAAAAAAAAAAATTAGTGTTTTAACATTTTAAAAACACTTTAACAATGAATTATTCCCTTAGGCCTTATAATTTCTCGGCCTCATATATAACAGGAAACCCAGTTATACAAATAATATGTAATAAATAGCATTCAGTCGGCAACTATGGATGAATTTATAGATAGGCGTTCATTATGATAATACAACTGGGATTGTTTGCTTTAGTTAATCATATGTGGATTAAATGTACTTCAAAGGGTTCTGATGCAATCTGCTATTAGTTTTATGTCAATATAAACTAATATATTTAATAGGGATGTTTTGAATTTGCCCTATAACTCTCTCTTGACATTAATTATACCAAATCTATATTATCTGACCAGATTGGCTTTTATTGAATGACAAGGATGCATTTTCCAGCACTTTATTTACAAGTTATTTTACATATAATATATATACAAACTTTGGAAACAGGAGTACAAATGCACATAGCATTACACCCTCCAGTGAGCTTAACTGTAGACAAAGTTTAATTAATTACTATTATCTGAGGAAAAAAAGAAAAAAATTTAACGTTTATATAAGTTTTCAAAAAGAGTCTTGGATACATTTATTTATTTAAAAAATTTGGTGTGAAAAATTGACTCTATCTCATACTGCAATTTACATATTTATATCAGAGACATTTTCCGTGGTAGCCTGCTTCACTTTGTGGTCATCGACCGGTTTCGGGCGTTCGCCCATCTTCAGGGATGAACGCCCGAAACCGGTCGATGACCACAAAATGAAGCAGGCTACCACGGAAAATGTCTCTGATGCTTTCCAACTCTGCGGAACCAACCACTACAACATACATATTTATAGTTAGCAAATTTCCTTCCCTACTTATAAGCAAAACAAAAAAAATTACCAAATATTTAGTAGCTAACATTATATCTATGGGGAATATAGAAAAAAACGACCTTGCTGAATGACCTTGCAAATGTGACCTTTCGGCTCGCCCTCAGCCCTTCTTAAATACTTTTTTCAGAAAAATTTCAAACGCAAACACAAATGCGGTCTTTATGGAGGAAAACTTGCATAAAACTGAAAAAAAACAAACAAACTATAAATTGTATTTGTTGTGATTGTGGGAGCTGGAAAGCATTAGAGATATTTTCCGTGGTAGTCTGCTCCATGATTTGGCGTTTGCCCATCATCAGGATATCTTGATAAAACAGTCTGGATAACACAGACTTGCACAGAGCAAAATCAGTTTATACAAATAGACGATGCAGCAAACAATTTTACAAAAAACTTTATACAACAGACTCGTATGAGATTCCACAGAATCATCACGACAAAAAATCCACGTACAATACTAGTGAATATTGCCTCTCTCCTACAACACATACATTAAACTCTCATTAGTAGATAACTCAAGACAGAACTACAAAAGATTCATCATGACAGACATCAATAGTTTACACAGAATTTCTGATAATCAACGACCAATTTGTTTGAACAGCTAAGAAAATAATCATTTCCTACAGTGACTCTCTTCCACCTTCTTCTGCACGAAGATGAGTTCTTGGGTCAGGGTCTTAGATGAGGAAAGAACCAATTTCCTTGCAAAATATCTTTCCTCAACCTTTGTCCCTTTGTCCCAACGACCAAGATCCTCAATACACCGAATGTGTTTAATGCAATGTGTGTTAAAGAACGTAGATTTTCCCCTGCAGTTATCATTCCCACCAAAGCCTTTCTATCGGTTTGAAGGCAAACATCCCATTTCTCAACGTTCCCTATAAAAGTCCCCAGGGCTCATTACAGCAAATATCCTTCCTAAAAAAAATCCCTTCTGTTATAACGTACCTCTACAAAATGCCGTCCTAAGTAGCACTTCCCCTCTGAATAGAAATTTGTCACCTATAATTCTCCTCCATAAACCCAAAAAACCGACCAACATCTTACCGACCAATAAGATTGTTACTTCTCTTGGGAAAAAAATCCTTGGAGTGGCTCCCTACTAAAACGCATTTATCCTGTCTTTGAAGAGCTCCGAAACCAATCATCAGTTCAATTTATTATTATAATTGGATTATCTAAATAATATTACGTATATATAATTAAATATGTTGTCTAAATTGCGAATTTGAATAACGAATTCTTTGACCGGAAATGCGTTTCTACTAAATAACCAGTTCATTATGCTGAATTTTATCCATCATTAAATTTGTTTTACTAACTATGAATAGAGAGAGACTATCAATTTTGTTTAAAATTTTTCCCCAGAAAGTTGATTTAAAGAAGATTTGTGAGGCAGGGAGAGTGTATGACTTCCATAAAAAAAAAGACTTCCATAAAAAAGAAGTCATTTTTATTAAGTTTCGATTCTCCTATCGATATCTAGAATTGAACACAAGTAAACATTTAGTAAAAATTATAGGTTTTGAAATTATTTGTCAATTATAATTCTGCAATAAGAGAAAGGCGTGTGAGTGTTTCAAACCAGGATTTTTATTTTTATTATAATGATTGCGGCGTTATACAACTTTCAGGAAATTGTGATTTTGAAACTCGAGATCAAAGAATTGGGGACTAAGTTTAATAAATAGCTTACTTAAGCTAAACAGGTCAGGGTATATTAAAATGGTGGCTTGAAAAATTTAACAGAAGATAATAATTAATGTGTATTTGTTGGTCAGCTGTTTGCAGTAAGTGGTTAAATGGTGACTGTGTTAGTTTTATAATCACAATTCAACAGATCATAATTTAACATCATAGTTACAATTTAACAATATGTACATATATATATAAATAACATTTTCATTGCACAATTGTTGTGGTGGTTGTTGGTTCCGCAAAGCTGGAAAGCATCAGAGATATTTTCCGTGATAGCTTGCTTCATTTTGTGGTCATCGACCGGTTTCAGGCGTCCCCCTCTATCTTCAGGATGCTTTGTCAGACAGTGTAATAACACAAAGTGTAATAACACAAACTTTGCACGGAGCAAATTCAGTTTACACACTGACTAGTCCTTTTAAATGTATTTAAAAACCAAACTCTTAAACTAGGTCAACAGGGGTAGGGTGGTGATACCTGGGTGGACAAAAGAACACGTGTTTTGGTCTGAAACGGGGGCATATTTCAACACATGGTTGTCTAATCTTAAACTCCATTGTTGGACGGAGATTCACTTTATTATTAACTATCTATAACTATCTTATTATTCTGGTTATTACACTGAATGTGTACACTGAATTTGTTCTGTACAAAGTTTGTGTTATTATAGTGTCTAACAAACATACCTGAAGATAGGCGAACGCCCGAAACCGGTCGATGACCACAAAAGAAGCAGGCTACCATGGAAAATGTCTCTGATGTTTTCTTCATTGCATCTTTTAAACATTACA
This sequence comes from Triatoma infestans, assembly GCA_011037195.1. Classification (NCBI taxonomy): domain Eukaryota; kingdom Metazoa; phylum Arthropoda; class Insecta; order Hemiptera; family Reduviidae; genus Triatoma; species Triatoma infestans. The sequence continues at coordinate 24,289 of JAAEAF010004026.1, read as the reverse complement.
TATTCAAAATATGTTTTTTGCCATGTAAAAGATAATACATTTAATGAAACGTTGGCAAGAATTCATCCTGTTTTACTTGCGCCCAAGCATCACAACTTTTAATAATATTATTATTGTAAGTATTATTATCATTATTGTAATTCAGTTATTATTTTATTATTATTATTTTTAATTTAAAGCGCGTCAACAACTATGGTTATTAGCGCTTGGAGCCTTCTCAGTGCATTGCCGGCCTCCGGACAATTCTCTCGTTACAGACAAACTGTCCATCACCGAACAGTGAGCTGTAGAGGCTTCTAGGAAGAGAAATATTATTTTTACTATTATTATTAACATTAAATTATTAATAGCGCGGTATAATTATTATGGATATTAAGTCGTTAGTTTAGAAACTAATTAAACTTCTTGTACCACATAAAACAGACTATTAAACAATTGCTTATTAAATTAATTATTCAAATGTAAATTCAGTTTATTGTGATGAAGTACAAAAAGCATCGTCGCACTTATAATCACAATGAATTTCTTCTAGACCAGATCTAAACCAGAAAATTAATTAAGTGTAGTAAAAAAGGGAAATTATCATTGAAATTTCTACCTAGAATAAATTATTCTAATTACACCTACCAGTATTTCTAATATAGAATTTATGTATGCAGTATAATGGCACACTTTCGGTATAGTTACAAGGGTTATATAACCTAAATGAGAAAAGTTTATCTTAGCTTTAAACAGCTGTATTATTTTATTAATAATAGTAACTCTATAATTATTATATATACGTGTTTTAAAAAAACAAGTCTACCTTTCAATTTTATTAACTCTAATTAATAAAAGCTTTACATTAAATGTCCATTACATTTATTGTTAAAAAAATAGTCTATAGTGAAATTCCCTCACTGAACAAGTATGAATTTGACAGAATTTCTTTAAACTCGAAATTTTTACTCAATTGTCCCGCACATAAGTACATCGGTGGTGAACGTAAAATTACCAATCCAAAGATGAAAAACATAAAATGATTACATTCCAGAAGACAGCACTAACAAACATTGAACAAAACCAGCAATTGTGAAATATAACTTTTAAATTACTCTGAATTCCCTCCCCCCTTCACCAATTTTTACCGAAAGAATGTTAAAACATAAAAGTGGGTGGGTACGTTCATATCCGTACTGTTAGCCATTCTAAGTTTCAAGAAAAACATCTTTCGAGAAAATTCCAAAAACTGGCAAAATACACTAAGTAAAAGGTCATACTCCTTAGTCACACTTTAGGTTAAACGATTTTTAGTTAAATTTGGAATTCTATCAACAATTCTTATGAATATTATATAATACTTACATATCAGTTCCCAGCTGGTTGAAGAGTACAGAAAATTGGGGGACTTGAAGTAAACATTAAAAAAGACGAGACCTATATGACTGCTAGATGCTTCCAGGACCAATGAATGTCAAACCGAAGGAATAACGGAAATAGTGGTTAGTGTACTGGACTCCCACGCGGAGGACCCAGGTTTGAGTCCAGCTTTTTTTCTTCCTAGCAGCCTCTACAGCTCACTGTCGGTGATGGACAGTGTTGTCTGTAACGAGAGAACGCTGTCCGAAGGCCGGCAGTGCACTGAGAAGGCTCCGGGCGCCAATGACCATAAATGTTGACGCGTCTTAAATTAAAAAATGTACAAAAAAAAAAGTTGTTGTGGTGGTTGGTGTGTAAACTGAATTTGCTCTATGCAAGTCTGTATTATCACACAGTCTGACAAACGCATCCTAAAGATGGGCGAACGCCCGAAACCGGTCGATGACCACAAAAAAAAAGCAGGCTATCACGGAAAATGTCTCTGATACAAAAAAAAAAATGTTGAATAATGGGACTAGTTTTAAGTACTTGGGATTCTACTTGCAACTGAATGGCACTTCTGAATTAGATATAGAGAAGCGGGTTATAAATGCTAGGATAGGGATGTGAAATTCTATACTATAGCAACATCCAGATGATTAGCAAAAGGCACATCTATACAGCAACAATACAAAGTATCTTGCAGTATACGGCAGAAACCTAGACAGTGAGCAACAAGATGCAAAGTAGATTAGCCGCAACGGAAAGGGATTTCTGGAGACAATCCGCAAGATAATCCCAAAGAGAGAAGGAAAAGAATTCGGAGATTGGGAAAATCGTCGAGAGAAAGTGTATAGTCTTAGAAATATTGAAAAAGAAAATTAGTATGCAGTTCGGTTATTTACTTTTAAGCAGAATCACAAAAAGAATAATGGAATGGAAACCGGCCAGGAAGATGGAAGAGAGTAGGCCGAGGAATAACTGGAGGAACGACATTCACGAAGTTATGACTGGTAGGCTAAATAAGATGTACTATGCAGGCTGCATTGGAAGTATAATGTGGACTCGGCATGGTGAAGTATTAATTGTCGTTGCTTAAATATACCGCTTGCTAATGATGATGATGCTATCTGCTATATGGCAAGCTTTATGTATATGTGTACCAATAACTTTTATTTTACATTTGATGTTAGAACTACACCTAAGGGGAAGCATTAGTATTGGTACTCTAAGGGGAAGCATTAGAACTGGTACTCTAAGGGGAAACTTAATATTCTGTTCCCTCCATAATCAAATTTTTCCGGGAAAATATTTCAAATTAAAGTGATACTTACATATTTATGTATGTAGATAGTGCATGAAGTTGAAAGTTGTGAAATGTAAAACAGATTACCAAGTTCCAGCGTCCTGTCAAATCTTCTTTTTTTTTTTTGGAGACATTTTCTTTGGAGTCGACTTTAATTAAATTTCATTGCTTAGCGGATATATTACGATCATTTAGAATTTTCAAAATTTAGTTTATTCAGTAAAATACTGTTTCGAGATCTCTAACTACAACGAAAACAAAGATTTAAAGGGAATGTCAGAGACACAACGTGATAGCCTGCTTCATGTTGTGGTCATCGACTGGTTCGCCCATCTTCAGGATGCGTTTTTCAGACAGTGTGACAACACAGACTTGCACAGAGCAAATTTAGTTTTCACACTCCATGTAAGAGGATTTTTTTCTTTTGGAAGCCAAACCACCACAACAACCATTTAAAGGGATTAGTCTGTTTTGTTTCTGTATGTATGAAATAACTAGAAAAACCAAAAAAGTTGCAGACAACTAAAACATGTTCATCCGTTTACATATCATCATTGTATCTGATACGAAGGTTTCGACCGAAACCCATCATCTCAAACTGTAATTAAATGTTGTTTTTTTAATTTTTTCGAGATTATCTCGTAAATGGTTCTAACGATTTTCTTTAAACTTTTTAGATATACTCGGGCAAAATGAAAAGTTCCCGGCGTACTTGTGAAAATAACTTTTTTATTAGAAATAAATGCATATTTTTCATGTATTCTCCCTTTAGTTCAATACAATTTGTCCAACGTTTCTTCAATAACTGGATTCCGTCCCTGAAGTGCGATTCTGGATGCTATTCAAAATACCCATTTACAGCAGCAGCCATCACCACTTCATTTGAAGTAAAACGTTTTCCAGACACAAATATCTTAGATGAAAATAATAGAATGGATTAATAGATGGAAGTCAGAGGGAAACAATGACGATTAGGGAGGCTGTTCCAATAATTCATACTTCAAAGCCCTCAATTTTCCCATATGCCTTTGATGCATTGTCCAGGTGAAAGAGGATTTTTTTTCTTTTGCTATTCAGATCTTTACTCTCTAATTTTTTCATGTAGCTGAAGATGAAGTCAAGAAGATGCGCGTAGTATTCCACATTAATTGTTTGACCCTTTGGCAGGTAGTCAATTAAAAGAATTCCTTTGGATTCCCAAAAAACACTAGCCATTACTTTTCCACTAGCCGATGCAATTGTCTTTGCTTTCTTCGGTGCAGAACCACCAGTTTCTACCCACTGCTTAGACTGTTGTTTTGACTCAGGTGTAAAGTGGTAAACCCACGTTTCATCCATTGTAACAAATCAGCTCAGAAAATCGGTCGGATTCTTCCTAAATCGCACAAACATTGCTGAGAAACTCACTTCCTAATTCGTTTGTGAGCTGCATTTAACAAATGCGGCACCCATCTTGCACAAAGCTTTCTCATATCTTCGTGGAAAATGTGCTGTACCCTTTTTTCTGAAATGCCTACAGCCTCAGCTATCTCATACACCTTTAATCGTCGATCATCTAGAACCATATTGTGTTATCTTCTCGATATTTTCTTCCGTAGTTCCAGTTAGTTATTGGCCTTCACATGGATCATCTTCATCGATGTACGACTATGTTTAAACTCAGCGCCCATTTTTTTAATGTTGATAAAGAAGGTGTAGGTTCCTTATACACTTTCATCTTCTTTGGATGTATTTTTGTTGGCGATAAACCATCCAGAACGAAGAATTTTATGACGAAACGGTATTCAAGTTTATTCATTTTGTCAAAAACACAACACGCTTACTTTAAACAGCCGTATAAAACAAACTATTTGTCTGATAAAATTCATATTTGGTATTTACTTTTGCAACAAGTATGCCAACATAATAAAATAGTAATTTCATTTGTAGCAGTGCCACTTACGGCTGGGCTAGGCTGAGAACTTTTCGCCTTGCCCATAGTACTTTCTATACACTTAGATAAATGCCTATCACTTTTTGATTTGAAAGATTTTTCAATTTGTTTTTTGGGAATTCTACAAGAGCTGCAAGTTTAAGCTCTGCTATAATATGCCAACTCGTACAATGTATGGTTTTAAGAAAACTTTTCGGAGATATTTTTCGAAAACAGCAAAAATCAATCATAAATCTATTCATTATTTTGTTTCTTTCGAATAATTGATTTTCTTATAACTCGGCATTTTTTTTAGAAATCATTTACTTTTTTTTATCAGATTGTTCGTCTATAACGCTATACTGATAAGTATTTACTTACAGTACTGAAAAAGGCAGTAAACATTTTATCGAAGTGAAAGAATGTAAAATATCATTTACGTTTAATTTAAAAAACATTAAATATAGCAAATAGATGTTTGGTGGAGGACTCAAGACTAGCCAGCTGATTGAGCGTTCTGTCTGGAGTGATGGCATAAAACAGTGACCTTCAACTTTGTTATAGAGAATTAACCTTAACCTCAGATATAGTGAAAGGTATTTAGTTGGCAATGTGAGAATCTTGTTTCTACAGGTGGTCTGTTACCTATACAATACAAGCAGAAAGGTGAACGTACCCACTTTATACAGCCTGGTTCAGTTCACTGTACTCCTCTGTTACATTCCGCATCACAGTTGTAAAAAGGAAATTCTCTAGTCTATGTCCCCCCCTTCTTCTTCTTCTTCTTCGCAAGTTCTTCTTTCTTCATTCTAACTAACTACTACAAATCACGCTTTTCTATTCCCTACTGTCTCTTTTATTAAACATTAATCTTTCAGCAAATCTTCTTAACCATTTAAAGGAGACAAAAGTATTATCTGTCTTTAGTGGAAAGTCTAGCGAAGAGATAAATATTCAACTAAGAATGTAATTATTATATTTTCCATCTAATCATTTCATTAGTTTTATAAAATGTAGAAAATTATTTATGTTTTATTGCAGGCATCTTTATTAATGATCGCATCCATATTTAGGTATCAGAAATTGTGCAGGAAACAATTTCTTTAAAATGGTAACATGTTTCCTATTAACTTATCCATTTTTATTTACACTGTCAATAAGAAATAATATACCACATATTTGGAAGAAATAATGTCATTTCTATGTCAATACTATTTGCAACACTTAATTTAGGGCACACAAATCTTGCCCATATACCAATCTAGCTTCCAAAAATGACAGTACAAAGGATTCATTTTGTTATAAAGTTCCTAAACTAATTGAAAGGAGTGTCAATATGGCTTTAATTAAAATTGGCGTTCTTTTTGGAGATGATCTGTCTTTATTAGAACTTCCTCTTTCCTACCTTTCGGTAGCAATCAATAGAATAGAAACTATAGTACTTCCTTTATACTTATTTTAATTTATCCCTGAAAAATTGCAGGAACTCAAACTTATGCGGCCAAAAAAAAAAAGTATTCATACAAGTGTAATTTTCAATTTATATAATGTATTTATAATAGTTATTTAACGGACATAATTTCGTCATATTTTTAAGTATAATTAAATAATACAATTCAACCAACAAATAAACTTTTCTGAAAAATTAGCAATGCTAAATTCCAAAAAAACTTGAAAATAGACGCAAAAACAATATTCATACAGCTCATATAAAAAAACCTTAATTTTTTTTTTTTTTTAATATTTTCTGTAAAGTCCTTTTGCTTTTATAATGGCAATTAACCTCCTAGGCATAGAGTCTACTAGATTAGAAGTAACTTCCGGAACTATTTCTTTCCAGGCACTCTTTAAATTGAGAGAAACATTTCTTTTTTCTTATTTTTCTTCTCCAAAATCGAGCATAAGTTTTCCCTTGTTTTCCGGGCTCTATGCTTGGGGTCGTTGTCCTGCTGGAACAAAAAATTGTCACTGGTCCCAAGCTTTTGCACACTTTTCTGCAAATTACCGCGAAAAATGTTCATGTAGCCATCTGCATTTAATGTGCCATCGATAATCATTAGCTCTCCCAATCCACTGTAACTCATGCACCCCTACAGTATCACATTTCCTCACCCCGTGCTTCACAATTAGTAAATACAATATTTTTCTGAAACCAATCTCTTTATTCAGCTTGCACCACACAAACTGTCTCGTCCATCAGAACCAAAAATATTGTACATACTTTCTTCATCAGTGAATAAAACAGTTTTTCCAAAATTCGTGTAATTTATTTATATGAGATTTTGCAAATTCCAACTGCAGCTTCCTCTTCTTTTCACTAATAAAATGTTTTTTTTTTTTTCTAGTTTGCTCTAGCCCTAAATCCAGTTTCATGGAGATAGTTCCTTACGGCCTGTGGTGTTACTTCTATCCCTATTGCTAATGCAAAATCTTCCGCCAAACTCTTGTACTAGGCTTTTTAGAAACATTCCTTTTAATGAAATGGGCATTTTCTGTAGTTAACACCCTCGGTCGAAATGCGCTGGCCTTATTTTATAAGCGCTGAACCTGCTTTAAACTTTTTAATTATGTATTTATTGCACAGTAGAATGTGATAATTTGAGCTGCCGTCCAATGTTTCTGTACGATAAACCACTTTGAACGAATTATTTCATTTTTACAAAACGACGGTTAATTCTTTTGATTTGCGACCCATTTCAAAGAAAGCACGAATAAAACTAAGTAGTTGTTTATCATTAGGGATTATTCATTTATTTAAAATTTCAGTCTGTGAACAAAGTGCAAAAAACAACCAACCGCATTGTATGAATACTTTTCTGCTTCAATTTTCATGATTATTCAAATTTTTTTGTAGTATTAAGACCGAGCTAGTTGGATTCATTGTTCTGAAGTGTTGTTAAACAGTGTTTTGATATAAGTAAAAGAACTTAAGGCAAAAATTCAATTAAAATAAAAATAAAAAAATTGAAAAATTACACGGTATATTCCGTTTAGATACTAACACCGCTCTTTTTTTGTCACTCCAAAAATGTTCTTTAAAATTAGCGTACTAATTATTACACACACACGTATGTATCCCTATCACTTTGATTTGGAACATTTTCCTAGGATAAAATTTTGTTCAAGTGTTGTTGGGAAACTGCAAAGTTATACAATTCTCTAATCTCTAAAAGAATTGCTAATTGAATTCTAATTTTAAAAAATATCCAGAGAACCGGAAGTTTGAGTTCGAGGTTTCAGAGTTTGTTTTTTTTTTTAGAATTTTATCAATTTGTCAATGTCATAATTATTATATAAACTGCAGCAGGTGAGTGTAGTCGGACACCAGATTTTTTTTTTCTTGTTTTTTATTTGATTTTCACTTTATCCTTTTATCTAATCTAGGCCAGGGATCTTTCCTAAGGTTATTGGTATTATCTGGCATATGTGTGTGTGTTTGTGGCAAAAAAGTATGAATGTATTAAATATAGGAACATATAAACACGGTTTAAATTGGTTTTCAAATCGTCAGGTGTTAAAATTATAATAAGATGTTTAGACGGCAATGGCCAGATGAGATTTTAAAGAAAAAAAGAATTCTTTGTTGCTCTACGTTTTGGGTGAGAAAATTTATTTTAAGGATGTTTTAGGAAAACTGAGATCTGACCACGCTACTCTCTGAAGTGCCATTTCATTATAGTACCAGGTTGCCTAAGCTGTATAATAAAGCAGGCAATAACTACAAGATAAGAGAAAGTTGTATGAGTGTTTCACACCAGATTTTTTTTCTAATTCTAATTTTTACATCACCCATTATATTGACGAATTAATATATTTACAATTAAAAAAAAAAAAAAAAAAAAAATCAGTTCGCAATATACAGGGTGACCAGAGTTATAGATGCTCCACCCACTTTTTTTTTAAGCGGCGGGAAATTTCGAAAAAATAGAAAACACGTATTTAATCATTTTTAGTCTAGTTTATTTTCAGTGATTGATCCATTTTTTTAAACCCCAATATCCCGAGATACAGCATCCAACTTTTTTTTTTCAAATGGAACATTATATTTTTTTTTGCATATTTTTATAGTACTTGAGCTCCTAAAAAAAAAAAAAAATTTAAATCGGTTAGGTTTTTCAAAAGTTATGGTAATTTAAAATATGAAAAACAAATTTCAGTTTAATGTCAAAATTACCTTATTTTTTTTTTAAAGAAGCTGTTCAAACTGGGCACCATCAACGGATAGGCAAGCCAAAGCTCTGGACTCCCACGCTCTGTTTGTAGCAGCACTTAGGTGGCAAAGTCAACATCTAGGCAGGCTAGAGTTATTCGACGTTCCAGATCTTCGACTGAAGCCACGGGATTAAGGTTACTGTACACTTCATTTTGTAGATATCCCCACAAAAAATGCACAATTTTATGGACTGATGAATCAAAGTTTACCAACAATGGCCTTCTTAATCGTTGGAACTTTAGAATATGGGCAGAAGAAAATCCACAAGTTACCTTCGCCACACGCCATCAGGTTGTTTTTTCTACAAACGTTTGGTGTGGAGTTTTAGGAAACCAACTAATAGGCCCAAACTTCTACAGAGAGAACTTAACTGGTGAAAGGTATCTAACTTTTTTAAGAGACATTTTGCCAGTTCTGCTTGAAGATGTTCCTCTAAAACGTCGGCTAGATATGTATTTTCAACAAGATGGTTGCCCGGCACATAATGCGAGAGTTGCTCGACGTTACCTGGACAGAAATTTCCATGAAAAGTGGTTAGGAACTCATGGTCCGATCCAATGGCCACCTCGATCTCCGGACTTAACCCCAATGGACTATTTTTTGTGGGGATATCTAAAAAATAAAGTGTACAGTAACCTTAATCCCGTGGCTTCAGTCGAAGATCTGGAACGTCGAATAACTCTAGCCTGCCTAGATCTTGACTTTGCCACAAGTGCTGCTACAACAGAGCGTGGGAGTCCAGAGCTTTGGCTTGCCTATCCGTTGATGGTGCCCAGTTTGAACAGCTTCTTTAAAAAAAAAAATAAGGTAATTTTGACATTAAACTGAAATTTGTTTTTCATGTTTTAAATTACCATAACTTTTCAAAAACCTAACCGATCTAAAATTTTTTTTTTTTTTTTTTTTATTTAGGAGCTCAAGTTCTATAAAAATATGCAAAAAAAATATAATGTTCCATTTGAAAAAAAAAGTTGGATGCTGCATCTCGGGATATTGGGGTTTAAATAAATGGATCAATCACTGAAAATAAACTAGACTAAAAATGATTAAATACGTGTTTTCTATTTTTTTCGAAATTTCCCGCCGTTTAAAAAAAAAGTAGGTGGAGCATATAACTCTGGTCACCCTATATAAACATTAAAGTTTTGTTAGTGCTCTTCTTCAGGAGCTCTGCAAAATTTATTGGAGAAAAGTTACATTATAGAACACAATTTGGTAGTAAAGAAAAAGATATTAAATGCATAGATTTATAAGAAATAAAAGAAAATTTTAAATTAAAGAAATATTAACTGAAATGTGTTTAATCAATACATCAGAAATGTGTCAATCTGTTCTATTAATATTTCTTTAATTCAAATTTTTCTTTTATTTGTTATAAATCTATGCATTTAATATCTTTTTCTTTACTACAATACTTGTACAATAATGTACCTTTTCTCCAATAAATTTTACAGAGCTCCTGATGAAGGGCACCAATGGTACCAGAAACGTAGAGCAAAAAGAATTCTTTTTCATTTAAAACTCCTCTGGCCATTGCAGTTAGTGGTTTTTTTTTTTTTTTCTTTTTTTTTTAATTTTAAGATTAGACAATAAATAGGTGCAAGGAATCGTCGATACCCCATCACAGTTTCTTTAATATATAAAAAGCTGATTGATCAATTTTTAGTATAATGTATTTATATTCAATTAGTATATTATTACTAAGGACGAATATCAGATGCAACAGACCTCAGATATGCATTGAAAATAAATAAAATAAAAATATCTGATGATATCTATAAAGTTGTGTATTGTTTAGGAATTTTCAGGACCAGATTCGTTGGAAATTAGTTTAGTATTTTTTTGAAATCATAAATTTCAATTCTTTTAACATTTGATTTTACATAAAATCTTATGTTTTTGCAGTGGATGATGTAATAATAGTATGTAATAATAAGAATGTTGTTTGGAAATGTTGAAAAGACAATGCAGGCTCAATACTGGCTTTTTTACATTATACAATTTATAATTACGTAGTACATGTGGAGAAAAAGGATAAAAGAGAATAGAGTGACCGAATATAGAGTGTTGATATGAGTGATGAGCAAAGGAGTAATGAGTGATGATGATAAGCGTAGAGTGGTGTGCGTGTATGTGTGTGCTCCAATAAACTCTCTCAAATATGAGAGTCTCTGTACTCTCAAGTTATGAGTCGCCTAATCTTCGTACCAAACTGTCGGGGAACTTCTTTCTTTCTGGCAAAAGCATACTAAATAATTGTAGCTCAAGTAAGTATTAAATCAATGAATTTAGGTTCTGGAAAAATATGGGCAGGGCCTTAATTTCGAGAAATTTCGAGTGTAGGGAGTTTAGTGAAACTATTGAATCTAAAGTAGTTAATAAAGTGGCTAGTAATAGTTAAAAATAGTTTGGTCTAAGCGTGAGAAATTATTATTAAAAAGATATATTATACGATAAAAATTCGCTACAACTCTATCATTTTTCATTATATTTTATCTTTTTATAACTTTGTACAAAAGAAAATTATATCTTTTTAAAAGGCAAAAAATTATTCACGCGGATAACTTCAACTTAATAGTAAGGAAATAAGAAGCGGAGCACATTCTAGTCAAAAACCACTGGCCCAGTAGAGAGGGTACAACCTTGGCTATAAAGCCTTTATATAATTTTCTTCAAGTGAGTGAAGATCATTACGTTAGTGAATATAAAATACGGCTGTCCACAGTTATTAAGAAATAAGCAATTTCCCTCTAGCCAAGCTGGGTCAACAACTCTTTCTATTTCATAATAGTTACAAATATTGCAATGTTGAAAAAAAAAAAAATATTGAAAATTCCCTTAACATGGAAAATATGATTAAGGTAAAGGAAATATTTTTCTACTAAAGGCGGATAATGGGAGGAAATTATTAGGTACTTAAAAAGCAATTTTTATGAACAGCAGACCTTTTTCTATTATGAAAAACAAAAATTAATAATTAAGAGATGTCAAGAGATTTTTTTTCTGCACTAAAATAAAAAAAAATAAAAAAAAAAATGCAAATATTTAAAAGAAAATATTCAGTGCAATAAAACTTTATGCGCATTGTCGTTGGTTGTGAGATAAAAAGTTGTAGACAAAACAAAAGAAATTCTTTCAGGTTCTAAATTAATTGTTGAGAAAAAGGTAGACTTTTTTTTTTTTTTTGTTTAAATTATAAATAAATTTGGACAATATACCAGATCGCGTACTTGTCCTCTATACCTTGATTCTGACTCAAGCTGTAGAAGCGATCGTTCCGAGTTTCCTTGCTTTTGCTAGAGTGTGAACTTTCACGTGATTGGAATTTTAGGCCTAAGGAAGTTTGAGATTGCATGAATGAGGGCTGTAGTGCATTGCTACCCAATCTGTTGAAATTTCTTAGCCTACAGTATCCACCTTCCAAGTCTATCTCTTGGAAATCCTAGAAAACTAATTTACCAACACATAAAGTTTGTTTGCTTCGAATTCCGGCACGTAGAAGTATTGTAGATTGTAGATTGTTGTAGGGGATCATTGCACTACGATCTGAAAGATCTATTGTGCCCACCTGAAGCCTTCTCTCTGCACTGCCAGCCTTCAAGCAATGTTCTCTAGCTACAGACAACATTGCCCATCACTGGACAATGAATTGTAGAGGCTCCTAGGAAGAGAAAAAGTAAGGGATTCAAGCCCCCGCGTTGCTAGTCCAGCGCGCTACCACTGAGCTAATCCTTTCCTACTCCCTTAGCTTTAGGCCCGTTAACTAGGAACAGAGACCGTAGTTTGGGTATTGTGTTTGTCCTTGTCTGTAAAGAGTAGAATGTAAATAGTTTAAGTGTATTTGTGTACTGTTCTGAGACTAGGTGCATGGAGTAACTGAGCTGTGGTAACCCATGAGGTCCCCATGGCTACTCCCCAAGTAATTGCATGTAACAGATACCCCTTGCGGGCACGGCACGTAGTATATTGTGGTCCTCTTCAACACCTCACAGCCTTTGCATGCGCTATCGCATTCTAGACTTAGATACTTCCTGTGTTACAATCACCGTTTGCAGTACAAGCCCTAGCTATTCTAAGGATAGCCCCAGTGATACACATGATTTGACCCTTCTATTCAAGCCGTCTAATTTGCTGACTTTTCTTCTTAAAAAACGTTTTCTCTCTCTCTTCAACTAGAGTGATTTAACATGTGAAACAATGTGTTGGATCTAAGCATTGTTGGATTTGAGTAAAAAAAAAAAAGATACTGTACATTGGTGGAATCAGAATGGAATGGTTCATGTTGAATTGCTTCCTGTTAGTCTTACCATAAATTAGAATACTATTGCAATCAGCTGGGAACGCTTATGCTCAGTATAAACGGAAAAATATTATAATTTGATTATTAAGATAAGGAATCCATTCGAAAAGGCATAGCCCAACTTCACACTTTGCGATAGAATTCGCTGAAAAGCCACTGAATTGCGAACTTCTCCTTTAGAATATTAGGATTTAGTGGTATTAACTAGCTCTAACTCTCTCTAATTACGAAAGGGATTTTGATTCGTGACAAAGCGCGCCCACACATGGTACAGTTAACGCAAAAAACACTTCCACATCCCCCCCTCCTATACCCTCGGACCTCGCCTCATCGAACTTCCATTTGTTTGGACCCCTTAAAGAGGTTCTACGAGGGAAACATCTTCAATCCAATGAAAAATTTCAAAATCAGGTGCAAAAGTGGCTTCGAGATCAACCCAAAGAATTTTATGCCAGAGGCATATGAAATGTATTTGGTGTGATGTGTTGTTGTAGTTTGTAATGGCTTGAGCGGTTTTGTAAAAGGGGCTTGTAAGTACATAATATGTTTAAGAGAGAAGTAAAAATAAATAATTATGAAAACACTGGTAGATTAAATTAAATATATTATCTTTAAAGATATTTAAATATTTTACAATATCACAACTATTATGTTTATGAAATTAAGTATTTATCTAGATTTAATGCAAGCTCTTTTATGTTTTAACTTATATCTGGCACTGATTCCTAAATGTTCTGCTTCGGTGTCTACAACAAACTATCTTGAAGGAATGTCTTCTAATTGTTATTTCCAATCTTCCCCTATGAGAAGAAGGGGTACACAATGCTATCAAGTTCATGAACTCTAAAAGACAATAGTGGTCTTCTACCTGAATAGTTTTTTTGCAAGGGAATGTCACATATTTTCATAATTATGATTTTTTTTCAAAAATTATATATTTTTATATTTCTTGCATCCATCACACAAACCCAAACTACAAGAACGATGGGACAAGTGCATAAATGTTGGTGGGGACTATGTTGAAAAGTAGCCAAAGTTTTGTAGTGATTAAATAAATCATTTTTGAGCTACAGCGATTTGTCTCGTTACTTATTGAATGACCTTCGTATTATCATCAGCTCTACTAAATACGTTGTTCTTAGCAAAAGGCTGAAAAGTAATAGGAGAAGTGAATGCATGAATAAAAAATTAAAAAAGTGAAGATTTTATTAATTAAATTAATTTAAAGCTATTTCTTTATTGTATTTAAGTTAGTAGGTTTGGCTCTAAATAATCAATTTCACATTATAGTTTGGAAGTGATGTGAAATATTAAATAGTAAAAGAAACTTATAACTTTTTTTTGTTTTGGCGGAGCCCTTGGTCCTTTTAAGGACTATTGAGCCGGAGAGAGAGTGAGAGAGAGAGAGAAGAAACTTATAACTTTACTTCATAAAACCTATACTATCTACATAATAGACAATCCTTACACAACTAGCTGTCTTTTACCAGGCCACTCCCATCTTCCAGATACCTGTTAAAATTTCACAGACATGCACTGGGCAAAATTCTACATACTCGTGTAGAATGTGTAAACTATTAAGTGTGTGTAAACTAATTTTACCCTGAACAAATCATTGGCATCACACTGTTAACCCATATATTCTGAAGATGAGTGAACACCTGAAACAGGTCGATGACCATAAAAATAAATCAGGTTATCACTGAAAAAAAAAAAAATTCTTTGATTAGCACTGGGTGGACATTATTTAAAAAAGTGTAACGGCAAGAGAGAGAGAGAGAGAACACAAGCCCGACCGAGAGAAAACAGACTCTCTCTCTAGTACTCTCTGACTTAAACAGGCTAGAGTGGGGAGAACCTGTATATAAGCCAGTGAGAGATCTAGACATAGATCTATCACATTCAACCATATACATCGCATCGTGACATATCTCTACTCCCATCTTTTATTCTATAAAAATCATTACAAGTCCAGTGCAGTTTGTGTAAATTTATAGCTATATTATAACAGTGTCTTCATATCTTGTCTAATTAATCAATCCCAATTTCTCTCCTCATCAACTCCATTATAGAAGCTTGTGCTCTGGGCTAGGGTATGAAAAAGTTTGGAGACCCCTTGGTTTATAAATAATAATATATGGCCAAACTTTTGAATTTGAACGAAATCAACGAAATGAACGTACAAATCAACGAAAGGAATGCACGACCTTTATATTGTATTTCAGATGACCTTATCGTGTCCCTTATAGTAATATCTGTGAAATTTCAGCTTTCCCTGATTTTCGGTTTTTGAGTTATGTGGACAAATATACCCTATACACAGACTAATTTCTAAAAATCATTTTTTTTCTGACTCAGGGGACCTCAAAATATATATTTCCAATGAAAACTTAATTTCCAAACTTTTAACCAATCGCAATAATTTTGACCAAATCGCAATATAGACAGTTTGATCAATTGCATATATTAATATACTATAAAATTCATTATATATCTTCCCAACTTGTGGCCACTCGAGCTGGGATGATACTTGTTCAATGTGGAATTGTAATGAGGATGTTTATTAAAAAGAATCCAAAACAAATGTCTCAGATTGGTTGGATTGGTTGTTTTCCCAGATGGATACCTATCGATTATATATATGCATGCTGCCCTTGATACCTAGCGATACTTAAAATATAATATAATATAAAATATAATATAAATAAATAATATAAAATATATAACTAAATATAAATATAAATATATATATATATAATTATATTAAATATAAATATATATAATATAATAAAATATAATAAATATATATATAAATATAATATATATAATATAAAGAACGTATAAACGTATAATATAATTTATAATCTTACACAAAAATTCATTTCACCTCTTGTGAAAACTGTCCCTATGCTCATAATAGCAAACATTGTTAACTACAATCTAAGTTCTCTAAATTATAAAAAATATAAGCATAAGAGGCTTAAGCATATTCTGCTTTAATTTATTGTGTAGATAAGGTTTTTTTTTTAGTTAATTTTTTCCTTATATAATCCATTAATGTTTATTTTAATTTGTGTAAATATGAAAGCTTGTAAAGTGTATATAGAGGCACAGGAGCCTTGATTCCTCTTTCTTTCAGTTGTATTGTTTTTATGATTTTTATTTGTAAATAAACTTATTCTATTTTATTCTAATGAGGATGAAAATATGGTGTATATAGTAATAGATAATTTTCCCATTATGAGCGGTTGTAGGAAAAGATATTTAGGTCAAAATCTGAGTAAAGAATAAGCTCTCATGTTGTTAAAAGGTAAAGGAATAAATTGTACATTTCTGTAAAGAGAGTTTTCAATTACAGCCAGTTTTTAGTTACAGAATACAACTATTCAAATGTATATATTATATTTCTGTTATTATATATATTAATTGTAAATGAATTTTTTATTTTAATTTTTCTTTTAACTGTTTTTCTTATTTATTATAATATTGTTACGTGCTAATACTTAAAAAATTAATTTGAAGTCTACAATTACTGGCAGACGGATTTCCATTGCCATAATCTCGTGCTATTGTATTTATTTAACCATATTAAATGACTATCTATCTAACTATCGTAAGAAGCAGACAATAGTTTTATAACGTTTTCATGAAAAAATCAATAGTAAGTTATAATATTAATGATGATATCTTGAATGAAATGTCATGGGAAAAGTTGAAGTTTAATAAACAAAAAATTTCATTAAATGTAACTACTAAATAATACACAATAAAGTCAATATTATTACATAATTCATTATTAAAGAACCACCCACCCCTCCACCCACCACCTATATTATATAGCCCATTTATATGGGTATATTGTATTAGGTAATTTAATTAATACTAAACATTTAATTAGCATTTCTGTTATATTCAATTATTTATCTCCGCCAATCTTTGTGTTTAATGTGTTTGTCAGTTTATAATTGTAAAATTGTGATTTGTAAACCATTATGGTTATTTTTAGATAATAATAAGTTTTCTATTAATTTTGGTTATTTCTTGTGATTAATAAAACATTGGACCACTTTTGAGGAAAAAAAAAAAAAAAACATGGAATAAGTGGCAGTAAATGTCTGGGTGACCGTCCGATGCGAGTTAAGTTTCTACCGAAGGGGGGAGGCTCATCTTTACTTTCTCTTACTACGGTATGAGAAAGTATTGCTACAGTGACAAATTTTTGTAATTGTATTACTTGTTTCCTAGTTGAAAAAAAATTGTGTATCATCGTAATATTTTCACTTATTATGTGGGATCTGCTGTAGCGCTATAAAAGAATGTAGTTATAAAAAAAAATTTTAAGAAAAATATTTAGACTAAAAAAACCACAATTTTTTAATAGTATTAACATAAAACTGAGACAAATTGATGATCACAGGACAAAGAAGGCAGTTAACAACATGCAAAATTGTGGCAATTTAACTTTTTGGGCGGAAAACACTGAGACGAAAACACATCAACATAACAAACATTTACATCAGGGCTTCAAGGTGAACACAGTAAATAGCTCAATAATAAACTACCGTCACTAATTAGTTAAAATGTTAATAAGACAACAGACATAAAAGAAATATAAACAAAAACTTGCACAGATAATCATGGTATATTAACATATGAAAATAATTTTACCGTTGCCAAGTGACGACAGAATCCATTATGAACAACACCCCGTCCACACACAGCATCTCAGCATACATCTCATCATTCAAAGAATTGAAACCTTCATTCCTTATAAATTTACTTACAGATCTCCTTTTAAAAACTAAAAAGGTTTCACCATAAATTATACGTCCAGTTATAGACAGACATTTACCGGAAGTCTTAAGGTCTAGGTCTTGGTACTGTAGAACCCAGCTAAAGTCCGCCTTAGCTTTGAGTACTCTCTTTTAGGCTGTTGAAATTTGAGGGGTTAACATTACCTTAATGTAAAACTGAGAGAGAGCGAATCACAATTTTTATAAGAGTTTTTTAAATTTAAATAATAATAATTTCTTTTTTTTTTTTTTTTTTATTTAAGGCGTTTTAACATCTTTGGTTATTTGTGCCTGGAGATTTCTCAGTGCACTGCCGGCCTCCGGACAGTGAGCTGTAGAGGCTCCTAGGAAGAAAAAAATCTAAGGGCAGCAGGCTGGATTAGAACGTATGATCTCCGCGTTGCTACTCCAGCGCGCTACCACCTGAGCTAATCCCTTCCCTAAAATAATAATACTTCGGCTTGGAATATTAGTAAAAGGAGTTCAATATTACGCATTCCTTTTATATAAGGTATTAAAGTTAGTCTTAAAATACCATATATAAAGTTAGGTCGTAAAAATACCTAATATGAATAATAATAAGTCAACTAAGAATTGTTATTCGAAAATTAAACAGATACATTCAATTTCACCCTCCATTAAACATAATTGGTTTTCACAATTACATGATCTAATGGAAAAGTGTAATAAAGGTTATATTTTATCAGAAATAGATCCAATTAAATTTAAAAATTAAAACACCAATGCTCTAAAATGTTTTCAGGATTACCTAAAACTCAATAGATAATGAATTACTTCAAATAATTGCTCTAATACAATAGTTTCTGTAATAAAATTTATGACCCTCACTAAAATTTGCGGTCATACTTAAATCTGAATATATCTTTTAATGTCATCAAAACTTTGACCCCTAGTTATACGCCTTTCATGTATTTATCAAATAATAAAAGTAACTTATAAAAATTTACTCTATATAATTAATCCTCATGAACTATGCACCGTGTGCAATCTTAACTGCAGAAGTCTACTCCTATATGTAATGGTTGTAGGAGGAGATGTTGGTTGTAGATGTTGATAGATAAATAACACCTCAATATCGGTATAAGATATATAATTGATATATATGTATATGACTGACTGCCAAGGACTGTATACTTTACACTACAAGAACTGAACAGACTGACTGACGTGGCTAAACGATGTGTACAATTCAAGTGTGAGACTGTGAACAGAATATCCCTTTTTGACTCTGTCTCTCGTATATATATCCAACTGGCCTCTCCTCTCCTCTCTCTCGAGAGGGGCTCTTTCTCTCTGATGCGTGGTGGGGGTTCACTCGCTAGTGTGGATGAGTGGTGGGGGTTCACTACCCCTACATATATAAACGTCCATTTCCCCTATTTATTCCTCAATAAGAAAACTCTTACTTCCCCACATCACTAGAAGAATTTGCTAATGTACTCAGGATAATAGACGAATTTCGGTTAAGACAAATGTTTCTATACATAAATAACTGCATAAAGATTAGAGCTTTCATTTTGAATGAATAAAACAAAATATAATTCAGTAATAGGTTGTTTTTCGCTAGTAATGTTAAAGTAAATATGTTAAAGTAATTAGCACTGAAATAACAACTAACTGTTTGCAAGATGCATGCAATAAGTTGTAATTAAATTCTATTTTATGCATTTTTAGTTAGTAAATAGGGTTTTAAACTCTATTGTATGCGGTCTCTCCCCCCAATTACAAATAAATAAATACAAAAAAACTAAAATCTACTTTCCCATGGGCTGGAAAAACGCCTCAGTTTACAAAGTTTTCCACAAAGCAGGAAAAAAAATCAAAAGATGAACATTTCAGCTCAAAACTATTTGAAAAATTCATACTCCCCCTACATATCTCCCCTTAAACAGAAAATTATACCCATGGCATTTCCTGTTTGTTTTATTTGGAAAACCTTGAGAAAATTATGATAATTTTTTAAATTGTGTGCAGCATATGTCCAGTTAGTTGACTTAAAAATAATGAAGATGAATTGTTTTTGTGTGCAACTTAAGTGTAATCTTATTTATCAACCAATAAGATAGTGTGACGTATTATAGGAGAGTTTACATATAACAATATTTATTTGTTAAATTTTAATATTCTTACAAATTTTTCATTTCATAATTTTATTAAAACATTGTAATTAAATCTACAAAATTTATTTCATTTTGTCAACATTCCTAAACTCACTTAAAAACTAAGGGCAAATGAAATCAATAAAAATAACAGGAATGATATTGATATAGATGGTTCTAGAAATGAAATCATCTCAGAGATCTCGGTCCTTTGTTTGTATTACGTGAGGCCATATGGTTGAAGAACTTGCAGTATGTTCTCTAAATTATTTACAGTAAATAATAGTTCTTTCATTAATTGTAAATAAGGTATGTAAATAAAAATTGTATTCAATTTATCCTTTCTCTTCCTGATTGGAATGATTGACGGACAAATTCTCAATATCCATTTTTAACCGGAAATAAAGTTTTAAAGTTCCGGTCAGATGAAAATAAAAATGGAGTTTAGAAATTAGTTTCTTATGTAAGGTATGTGTAAATTTTTCGTCGAAGCTGGGCACCAAAAGTGAGTGGAGCGAAGGATCCGCTCTGTTGGGCATTAAGGAACATGCCATTAAATGGTATACGGATGGGTCGAAGACCCTCGAGGGGACTGGGGCAGGGGTGGTTGGTCCAAGGATCAAACACTCGGAACCCATGGGTAAATTTCCCAGCATCTTTCAGGCGGAGATATACGCTATTGGAAGATGCGTTCAATTTAACCTCGATAGGGGATATAGGAATCGGGAGATTGTAATCCTTTCCGATAGCCAAGCAGCCATCAGAGCTCTGGGTGCACCAGTTATTAACTCTAAAATGGTTTGGGAATGCCTAGATAAACTAAACGATCTGGGCAGTAGGAACAAAGTCGCACTTTGGTGGGTGCCGGGGCATGTTGGCATTGAAGGGAATGAGACGGCCGACGCCCTGGCCAAGATAGGCGCTATGACACCACTTTTGGGGCCGGAACCTTTTTGTGGGATTAGCGACCAGTGTCTGTTAGAGGAACTTAAGAAGGAAGAGGAGACGAAGAGATCTCAACTCTGGTACTCCCTCCCCAGGTTGCGGCAGGCCAAGATCTGCTTGGGAAATTATAACCAACGGAGGTCGGAGGCCTGCATTGGATTGAGTAAGAACAAGCTCCGCGTACTTACGGGTTTCCTCACGGGGCATTGCCGACTTAGAGGACACCTGGCGAAGCTGGGCTTGGAAAGTGACAGCTCATGCAGATTCTGTGGGGAGTTGGAGGAAACTCCAATACATCTCCTAACAGACTGCGAGGCTGCCACTCAGAGAAGATTCAGGAACCTGGGTAGCTACCAGGTGGAGGAGGGGGATATACCCTCTCTAGAGCCCGTCAGGGTATTAGGATTCCTCAGGGACCTTAACCTGATGGAGATATTGTAGAACGCATGAACGGGCATCCGTTCGGGTGCTATGGGCAAGCCTTTGGCACCCAGGGGGCATAGCACAATAGACCTGCTCAAGCTCAAGGTCGCAGTGCGTTGGCCCCCCGCTAAAAAAAAAAAAAAAAAAAAAAAAGGTATGTGTAGGTTGTATGTCACTATAATTGACATAATGCAAGTAACGATGTAATTGTCTTTTAATCTAAAACAGGAAATTCAAAAAATGGTTCAAATTCATTAAAAACAATTATATATCTGTATTATCAATTTCGATCTCTTAGATCATTTTTAAGTCGGTTCACTTATACTTAACATTTGTAATTGTGAAGTATTCATTTTTTTTTTATATAATACAATTAAACATAATATATAAATGAAGACGGATTTTACATGGGTTTGGCTTTCTTTAATATAATTGTAACGGCAAGAGAGAGAACACAAGCCCGACCGAGAGAAAACAGACTCTCTCTGGTACTCTCTGACTTAAGCAGGCTAGAGTGGGGAGAACCTTTATATAATCCAGTGAGAGATCTAGACATGGATCTATCAGATTCAACCACACATTGTATCGTGTCATATCATCGTGTCATAACTCTACTCCCCACCTTTTATTCTATAAAAATCATTACAGTCCAGTGCAGTTTGTGTAAACTTACAGCTATATTATAACAGTGTCTTCATAATCTCGTTTAATTAATCAATCCCAATTTCTCTTCTCATCAAATCCATTATATAATAGAACAGCAAGTATCTAATATAAATTTTAAAAAAGAAGCATCTAACATATGAGAAGACTAATCTTGTAATTTGTTTTTTCTTTTTACTTTTTTAATGTAACAATTTTCACAAATGTGACCTGATTTTGATAATTTCTAAGGAATAATAATTATAAATTATTAATAACTTTTTAATTATAGACATTAAATATAATTTTATCTATTTCAATGGTTTCTTTCTTCTTCTTTTTTGGCATTAGCTTCTAGGCTATTTCTGCCATCCATCATATATTCACAGTGAAAAACGTTTAACACGAAAACGCTTAACATGAAAAATCGGTTAACACGAAATCATACTGAGGTCACGGAGAAAATACTATGTAATTTCTTACATTTTTGTCTTTTAACACGAAACAAATATCGCTCAACACGAAAAGATTTCACTTCTCGGACGAACAAAATATACCTCTTCACGTAGATTGTTTTTAGCTTACTTTTTTTCGTTAAATAGAACAAAATAAACAATGGCTGTTTCCGCTTGTCTTTGAGTAGGTGGTAATTGTACTGCCATTGTCAAAACATTTCAATTAGTTTTCGAATTCGATGAAGTTTGTGTTAAAATCAGCGTGTGTTTTTGTAATTTTAATGACAAAGTATGGTAATTTTAATGCCATAATTTACAATGGCAGAGAAATCGGGACGAAAACAAACCGCTATTTTATCGTTTAACAATAAAACTTTTCAACTTTATGTGGAATGGAGGAAACTGCACTGCATGTGATGTTTGATTGTGACCGGTGGAGTGAAGAAAGAAAGATATTTGATGAGGAATTGCAGAGGGAGAATCATCAATGTTTAGAATGCAAAGATCTATTTGGAGAAAAAGCATTTCACATCTGGGTGAAATTTGTTCATATTGTTATGAAGGGAAAAGAAGGGGCCCAATTTGGTATCTAATATGTGCGAGAGTGATTAGCTGTAGCGAGTAGTTTAGCGAGAGTTCGGAGTAGTTTAGTTGGTAGGAATTTCTTAATGTTTTTAAGTATTTATTGGCTTGATTGAGTTAGAACTTTGACGTATGAAAGTACTCATTAAGATGGGAATATTTATTGTTGTGAATGAAGGAAATAGGTTTTTAGCAAATACGTGTGCGAAAGTATTTATTGATATGAATGGTTTGTGATGTGTGAGTGTTTAGGTTTAGAGTTCAAAGGGTGTCTGGAATATCGAGTACGTTTTTTTATCCTCTTTTATGAATGAGAGAGGAGGATGGTTTCGGCTAGGTATCTCCCGCTTCGTACATGAAATTCTCTTACAATTTTATCGTTTAACACGAAAAAATATTTCGGTCCCCTCAGTTTCGTGTTATACGTTTTCCACTGTATATATACACCTCTCTGTCTATATCCTCAGCCAAATTGATTAATATCCATTACAGTCAAAACTGTCACACCATCTAGCCTCAGTCCTTCACACTATCTTCATCCTTATCTTCATATCCTACATATTTCTCTCATTTTCAACGTTTCAATTTAGAACTAGATTACCGATTCATACCAATAAATACATCCATACAAGCTTTTATACCAATAAATACTTGAATTCCAATAAATACATTCATTCTAACCATAATCATTTCACACCTAAAATAACATGGGGTGGAGTATTCGATATTTCTTGCAACTCTTTTTCTTAAAACTAAGATTTCATTTGAAAAGTAGGTTAATTGAAAAGTAGTAAAAATTGCATTGCTGGTTCGTGCAGCATCTTAAAAGTAATGCGTTGGAATTTCAAGTTGGTCAGCCAAGAAAAACTGAATAAAACGTTGGTAAGATATGAACAATTATGGCACCCTTTAGACCCCCACTATTCTGGTTACTGCTTATATAAGATTGAAACAGGCGAAAATTGGAAAATTTCTGAAATGATTAAAAAATTTGCCGAATGAAAGCTAAAAAGAGTATATTAAGGTATGATGATGGATAGCTGCTTTTTTGTCTTCGGTGTTTTCTTTATAAGAAATCACTCAAAGTTTCAAGTTTTACATTTCTTCAGATTATTTATGTGTTATTTATCTATTTCTTTGTTCCCTACTCCCCTGATAATACCTACAAAAAAAGGTACCAAAATAAGGTGCTCACAATTATTTCGAGATTCATATCGCAAGAAAATATCTGATTAAAAATATGTCATTATTTATCCGAAT
>JAAEAF010004025.1:0-48745 GCA_011037195.1 Triatoma infestans | reverse complement strand
TACATTAGATTTTTAAATTATGTGTACTGGCTGACTTATTTTTACATTAATAGATATAATTATTGCAAAACTAAATCTTTCACTAAACACTATCCAAAACTTGAGGTATATGTTACGTGCTTTTAAACTGACATAGATTTAAATGGCTATATTACAATATTTTTTGTAAAATAAATAAGTGAAAAACGTTTAATACGAAACTGAGGGACCGAAATATTTTTTCGTGTTTAAACGATGCATGCCAAAAAACTCACCAATAATTCGATGTCATCAAATTTTATTAATTCATTTTGCTGCAAAGTTCTAGGTATATACATTGATAGTCTTTACTTACATATAAATGCGGTATTGTGTACGGACAATATGTATTGTCCAATACATCATATTAGATACATAAATAATTATATGTACATATATACGTATCAATAAAAAACACGTGAAAAAAAATGTTTTTATGTAAAAAATTTGATATTTTTTTGCAGTGTCTTTTTCAACATCAAATTGTCGACAAATTGTTTGATATCGTCCATCGTTTTATTCATTTTGCCATCTGAATGCGCATATAAATAATTGCGCATACTTTTCATGATGCTCGCATTTCTGATGCGAGAATGCACCGACTTCGACACAGCCGAATTTGAAAATTAACTGACCAGTAGAGTGAAATGTGTTGGCAATGGTAGTGTCTCTAACTGCCCAAAGATTAGGATATAGGTAAGTAGCAACAATGGCTGCTACATGGTTTATTTTGTTGTCGAACGAAAAAAAAAAAAAGCCAAAAAGATCTGGGTGACGATGCGACTGCAAAAAAACAAGTATATTCTGATCGTCCGAGAAGCGAAAACTTTTCGTGTTACTTCGCGATTTTTGTTTCATGTTGAAAGAAAAAATGTATGAAATTACATAGTATTTTGTCGGGACCGCAGTATTATTTCGTGTTAATTGATTTTAACGTTTATCACTGTAGTTTAGAACAATGTACAAGTGTTTAGAATGTTCTAGATATCGAATATGATAGAACATTCAGAGGAAGATAGATTTGTCCGGATTTATATGGAATACTCTGGGCAGTTCTTGCCAGTTATTTAAGAGTATGAGAAACCATAAAACGAGATTGTGTTGTGAGTGTTCAAAAATTCTAAAGCTGTGCACAATTACTTTGTGAATTTCTAGTTGTGTAGCAAATTGCTAAGTTTCTATTAAATATTAATATTATTGTGGTATTATGTTTTAATAGTTGTTATTATCTTGTGGAGAAATTTGGTGAGGGTCGGTCAACAAAGAAACATCCAATTATGCCAATGTTTTGACAGTTTCTTGTTTTTAGCAAAACTTTAATCTAAAAAACAATACAATGAGGAACCACAATGCATTAATAACATTGTAGAATGCGGAATAATAATAATAAAAAAAAATTAAATAAAAATAAAATTGAACTTACATATCGTGAAATCGTGAAGATGTGAGAAAACATTTTTAAACATACAAATTTGTTGCATCGCAAAAACGTACAAAGGAAAATTAAAAGTTACTAGTTCTTGTCTTAAATCATCTACAGAAATGAAAATGGGTTGAATAGGCAAGTGAAAGGCATAAGAGGAAATTTTTAGGGGTGGGGTAGGCGAAACGGAATTCTAGGTCATGTTTTGAAAAAACCGTTATACTACGCTGACAAATTCAAAGTATCATTAAGAATATTAACAGAAAATTTATTTCTTTTGACATATATAATTTCTAATATATTTCTTTTTTCCCGTTAGTTTCTTTTGTTTTAGAAAAATCAAATTTATGATTTTCCCAAAAATGTTTCCTCAGTGCCATTACTAATGTTGTCTTTGCCATTTTTATTTCTGCAATCGTATTCATGTTGGCACATTGGGTGTTGTTGGTTACATTGGCATGTTGATACATGGGATGAACTGAATATATATATATATATACCTACCGTCTGGACATAATGCAAACTTTCCAGATCATTAATTGGACCGGGAGGACATTTACTATATTAAATATTCAGTTGTAAGATATGTAGATGTAAGATATATATAGATGCAATTTCAGTTGTAAGATATATAGATGCGTAAATAGTGTTAAAATCTTTGTATTAGGTAAACTGATTAAATGTTGAATTTATAACTAAAATTATAACTGTAACACAATGCCTGATTGGAGGTTTTATATTCATGCAATCTGTCTGCTGTATTTATGGTTCCGAGATTTTATAATCCTCTCCTTTTGATCATTCGTCCAGTATTAGGCTGCTTCCTAAGGAAGACTGTTATCGTTGTGTCTGTCTGACTTACACCTGATAACAATCAATATGTTATTTTTTGGTGAAGGGGACACAATTTTCCAGATTGAGAGTTATGCTCTTCTCTATTCTATTTCGGTTCGAGACCATCAAATTTAGGTGGTCTCTAATTAGTCTGCATAGCTAGGAAACGATTCTAGTGTTTTCTGAAATGTTCTACAAAAGTGGAGGTATATCTTCTTCCATGGATGAGAGGTTCCATATAATAAGAACCTCGAGAAACGAGGATGAGAATAGTTAGGCATAGCTAGGTCAAATTTCGGCGCCAGCCTTCTTTTCATTAGTCGCGAGATTGTTGTTTGTCAAAACTTTCATACTTAGAAGACAAACTGCGCTGAGATAGTTACTCAGCATTCATTCCTTGAATGGTCTCAGTGAGTGGTTGGCACTCTAAAATGCTGATCTGAGTCCAGGCAGGACAGATCGTAAGATGTTGCTGTATCTTTTATGAACATCTCCAAGGCATCTGGTCATGGTGGTTTAAGAAGACATCTCTATGTAGTGGAGTTTATGCCAAACCCTCATTGTTTGTACGACTGAGGAAGAAAACCCATCCATCTTACGACAGATTACTTGGGTTGTGAAGAGTTTAAGTTCCAGGGCCTTTGGTGGAAATGGATCTGTGGAAGAGTTTATGCTGTTCTTTTTAAGGTTATTGCCAGATTTTTTCGGACTGCTGCGAATCTCAGTTTCATTGGGTGCGGATCTATACTCGTCATGCTGTGTTTCTCTTTGGACTAGCCGAATGGGCTCTGAGGCTTGTAGGCTAGTGTCAGACTGATGGCTCCTCATAAATAAATAACAATGTAACCATTTCTAGACCAATAGGGCGTGGCTGATCAACATTCTGGAAGTTCATTTTGTCCCAATTTTCCCAAGTTAATTATATGAAGACAAACTAATGTAATAAAAACCAACCCAATTTATATTTAAAGTTGAATAAATTGATATAAGTTTATGTTTTATGAATCAATTGTAATAGAATTAGTTGAAATAACACACTGGCGCTGGTCTAAACTGTTATAGTTACAAAGTTTCCATATACAAATTGTTCTAATTCTATTATTTATATTTGTAAAAGTATCTTCGCTTTATTGATCATTTTTTAGAAAACTGAAGTATTTAGTTTTTGGAAACTTACAATTTTATAAAATTAGTTATGTAACCAATGTCAATCTGAGGTATTTTGAAAGATATTTTGTGATTTTAAGCTCAGGAAGTCTTAAGATCAGTTTGCTAAGTTCAGAAGAATGTGAGATATATTTTGTGGGACAAAAGCCACAAAACTGAACTTGGAGTGAGCCAGAAATTTTACAGGCCGTCGTCTGATTCAATATGGAGAGTGAAGTCGGATAAGGTTGATGTACGAGCGGCTGCACTTACCAACCTAATTAAGTTAAAAAGTAAAAAAAGAAAAGTCAAAAAAGAATAGAACATATTATGAGATTCTGTTTTTGAGACAACCCAAAGAAAGTCTACACTGGCTTGCAAGTGCATTATTTGAGCATAAATCTACTTTCAGTTTCAGACTGTTCTACTTACCCAGCCGCAGAAATACAAACTATTTCTCGAACTGAGTGATGTATATCGGGCAAAAAGCATTTCTCTTGCAATCAGCCTTCTAGTGAGCACCACACTTTTAGGAACATCTCTCTATCAGAGTTTTCTACTTTCCAAACATTGTGAGAAAACATCTCGCCAGTGATCCTACTTCTTCAGGTGCAAACTTTTTCACATATCAGAGGTTTACTTTCTGTTTTGTTGATAACAGTAAGTATTGCGACCATGTCGAATTTTCAAAATTGAGTTTCCACCGGAATTACGTATTTCGGGGTGACCTAAATACGACCTAAATGGCTGTCTATATGTGGGCGAACAAAATATCTCAAAAACGGAAATTCGCGAAAAACTCAAACTTATATTCTGTTTGAGTCATATTCTTGTGGTATCCAACTTATATTCTTGGTGATGACATAAATGAAAATACTAAAACTCACTACTGCACTTTATATTTTAACAGATTTAATTATATATTTAAGTACTCCTGATTAGAAAAGAGTATATGAAGGGCACACGGACTGAGCGAAGAGTGATATTGTTGGCTGGCGATGTTGGCTGATTTGGGTCGCTTGCAGGGCGGTTGACTAGTTCTTGCTTGTGGTAATAGTCCATTATCCAGTTGGATAGAGAACCTCTGTCCTATACAAAGAGTTTTGACAGAAAGTAAGTTGAGAAGTTGATTGATTCTTACAAGCAAATTCTTGAATAACTCTTTGAGACATATGATGTAAACTCCTTAAAAGCGAAAGCTCCTCATCGCTTGACTGGCTGTATTCTCCTTAGTCGCTTGTGTCGACTCCTTCAAGGTTGATTTCGAGTCTTGCTAAAGCTGACAAGCAGCCGGGCTTTTATCCTTTCCACAGACAGCTACTAGGGGGAAGCCTTGAGTCTCAATTGTAACTCACTTGTCCAAACAGTGCAGTGGGCGTTACAGAAACAGTAATGTACAGTTAAAGTGCGCCTGCAATGCGATGATAGCGCTTGATGACTGTTGTGGCGAATTTTGCCAACAGAGGACTGTCCACTCAATTACATCTCAGAGACAGAAATTGCTGATTTTAGAAATTAGTCAAATTATATATATTTTTTTAATTTAATGCGTGTTATCGGCCCTCGGAGCCTTCTCAGAGCACTGACGGCCTCCGGACAGTATTCTCTCGTTACAGACAACACTGTCCATCACGGGATAGTGAGTTGTAGAGGCTCCTAGTAAGAGAAATATAAGAGAATCACTGCTATACTCGAACCCCTGACATCCGTGTTGCTAGTCCAGAGCGATACCATTGAACTTATCCCTTCGTTATGAATTTTTAGGGATATTCACTCTGATACAGACCATTTGCAAAAGTCTCATCTTTTCTCCTATTCGGAGAATCTCAACATATTTGTTTCTGATGATAATTAAATTACAAAATTTACCGGTGTACACGAAACTCAAAATGAAAAAATCAACAGTAAGTGCCTAAGTAAGTAGTAAGTATCTAGCTCCAGGGGATTCGATAAGACGATTGAAGTCTACCCATCAATCCGTATATCATCTTACTTAATATTTATTTTTCCTTCTTTTCAAAATTTCTTACTAATAAAATTTAATTATAGGTTAATCAGGGAATAGATCTTTCATTTTTAAACTGTTATCTTCGAGAAAATTGATTTTAAATAAGAAGTGCGCGTTATGTTTCCTCCTCCTCAAATCTATGCATTTCTAGTATGGCCAAAGTATCGACTAAACTATACGATTTATTGACCGAAAGCAGAATTTTATCTGACGGAAATCCTTTTTGGGCGAAAAGGTTTTGAAGAACTTGTATTTGGCAGGAAAGAAATTGTGCATGTGCATGTTTATGTTTGCACATGTGTGTATGTATATATTACATTTTTATAAATGTTAGACCTTTCAATCATAAATAGTATTCAAACAAAGTTAAAATTTTAGACAGTATAATCTCAAAGTAAAAAGAAGCGGCGGTGGACGGAGGCTGTTAAGAATAGGCTAACAAGGTTATATAATTTGGCTTTCGCAGGGATGAAGGTCAGTGACTGGTGTAACACCCTCTGTCGGACTGAATATTGTGTGGGAGTGGGGGCCTTCATACCGACCGCAACACCCAAACAATCTTCTACATCCGCCTCCCCACCCTGGTGTGCCCATAAAGGAAGTTAATATTAACAGATGTGGTTTATTTATGTGGAACTTTCTGTTAAATATGTACCTAAATGTCCGGCTTAACATTTACATTATTCGCAATAATATTTATCAATGTTCGTCGAATTTTATAACTAAAGGTATGAATCAGATGCTTTTCTAAGATAGCCTGATCTTCTTTTTGGACATACCGACCAATTTCAGGAGTTCGTCCGTCGTTAGGATGTCTCGGTAAACAGCATGATATTATAGACTGTGATGTTACCAAGCTGCCCTGAATGTTCCCAGTCTTCACTAAATCAGTCAGGCGATTATGGAAACATTCCTATGTGAAACACTCACACAACTTTTCCTCACTGGAAAAAATGAAATTATAATTTACAGAATTTCTTCAAAAATTGTAATATCACTCAACGTTTTATTCCCCTTACTATTTGCGCTAGACATTAGATACGTGAGAATCTGACTAAATGGCAGTCCAACAGTCAGTCCCCAACAATGTGAATATTGAAATCCAACATTGTAGTCTCCACAGAAACCTGTAAAATCGTCTTCTATGGAAAAACTGTTCAAAACTGAGAAATTTAGTGCTGTTTAGCTGGCATTTCTGGCTTTGTGTTCATTATGTGTGCATGAGTTTTTGTGACTGAATAGTCACATAAATCAAAAATGGAAAATTGCAGGAAGTTGATATTTGGTTTAGTTTTACAAGTTGCAAAATGTTTTGGACAAAGCTGGTCTTTCTATCACGGTTGTTTTATGCATACTTTGTACACAGATTACATTACATCACAGATACATAATACATTCCAACACTTTTATTTGAAACACTTTTCCGGAAAAATTGATTTTAGGGTGTTCTGGAAGAGGAATGGCTTTCGGCTTCTGGGAGAGGAGTGACCTTCGGCATCTGGGAGAGAAGTGACCTTCGGCTTCTAGGAGAGGAGTGATCTTCGGCTTCTGGGAGAGGAGTGACCTACGGCATCTGGGAGAGGAGTGACCTTCGGCATCTGGGAGAGGAGTGACCTTCGGTTCCCTCTAAAATACATTTCGCTATATAATTATACAATTCTATTATTATAAAATATAAATAAAATTAAGCAGTTGCCAAAATTCATATTTTGAAGGGAATCAAGTAACCGGAACAGTATTTTTTAGTTTTCTGTGATTTTCTCAATGAAGACGCAACAGCGTGCCTCTGACTGTATATATGAGAGCGAGGCCTTTTTACTTGCTCATCACATATTTTAAGGTTTTACTACACTAGCTAGAACTTTATACCTCTCGTTAAGTTTAACCTTATTGTGTGTGAAAGTTCGTGGGAAGCCTCTTGCCTAAGATAAGTCCAAGTAGACGTACATTCAGCGGCGGGGTTAGAAAGATAAAATTATTTGAATTTAATTTAGTAATTTAACATTTAAAGATTAGCGGTCCTTTTTGAAGGGGTATCGACATATCACGGTGGCGTAAAAATGGTCTGCAGTCGTTTTGAAAAGCTAATTTATTAATCAGAACTGTGAAACAGTTAAAACATAATAAATTAAGAACCAGTTTTATGAAAGCAGTAATATTTCCAAAATGAGAACCCAGTCAGAGGGGAATTTCTCTTCGAGCAATGATAAGTGCCTACGACAGGAACAGGGCACGTTATTGTAGCACCACATGTGGCCCCATTTCTGCACATTATTGCCGCCAGTTATGTGTGTTGGCTTGCTTTATTTCTTAATATTTAGAAAATAGAAATTTTCTATCCTTTTAAAGATATAATTATTGTAATAATTCTTGTAAAGTGATATTTAGAGGCAAGATAAATCTAGAATGTGGGATGGGTTATAACCGTCCCAGGTTATGATTCACACAAGCCCCAAAGCAATAATAGAAACAAATATCCAAGAAGATATCTCACATGAAACACTATTTTTCTAGTAAAAAAGCTTGTGTGAAATATTCACATTTTCTCCCACTGCAATTATATATTACAGTCTGAGGATGTCTGCACAACTAACCTCGGAAAGGGGTGTTTGGTCCATGTCAATATCCTTCCTTTGTTGTATTTGCGTTTACCTGGAATCTTGCCTCGTCGATTTGAATCGGTTCATCATTAGTTCCAACCATTTGTCTCTGTTGCTGTGTGACACAATAGCGCTACACATTTCTCTGGACATATTAAACCAATCAACAACTGTCATCTTAGTGTCTATTACAAAATAAAGCAGTAGCTCTAAAATTTCACACAATGTCAGATTGTTCAAGGCAGTATAATGAAAAAAGGGGTTATTAGCCCTAGCAGAACGATTGTTTGGCATCCTTTGCATGGACCTCTTAACATGGACCGAAATTCTCCTTTACGGTTGCGTTTTTGTTTTTGTTGCATAGCACTTCCGCATTTATGGCACGGCTCGGCATTTTCAACTGTATCTAAAACGTTTTGTGAGCGTAGATAAGACAGGGCCCATTCTTCATTTGCCATGACAGTCGTATAGAATTCTTTCGCAAGCATTTCATTAACAGGTAAATTACTGATAAATATATTCAAATGCAATTACCTTTTGGGTCAGTGTGTAAACTGAATTTGCTCTGAGCAAGTTGTGTTATCACACTACTTGACAAACGCATCCTGAAGATGGGCGAACGCCCGAAACCGGTCAATGACCATAAAAAGAAGCAGGCTATCACGGAAAATATCTCTGAATCAAAGAATTGTTCATATACTGGGGAATATTTTGCGAAAAATGCAAGTAAATTAGAACACATATCGTGAATGCCCTAAAAAATATTGTATTCACTCGGGCCTAATTTTTTTGTATTAGAATTGAAATGATGCCGCATTGGATGCTGCTCCTCTTAAAGTGCTTTCTATATCGCACAGTAGAAAATAAAGCAAGAATACAGAAGAGAAATAATTAAAATGTTTTTAGAACTGAGTTTAAGAGGGAAAACTCGTCAACAAGACAGAAAAGTCAGAAAAACAGAGGAGCGTTCATCTAGTTCAATTAGAGTTGTGAAAGGATGAGTTATCTACTGTTTGGTCATTAGTTACAGAGGCCTCTGTGTGGAGGCGCTGCCCCAACCTCTATCTGCAGCTCATCTTAATTAAGTTATACCGCTGAGAATGCGCTAGCTACCGCCCACTTCCCGAGTGGAAACAAGCAAACTGTACACGGGCATATAGCATCTCCTTTGTTACGCTACACTGCGCCACAGGCAAGTACAGCTCTCACAGCGTTATGAGATAGAATAACATTCTTAGCGATATAATGTAAATCTACCGCCCAACCTAATGCAACGCACTCTTGGCTGCTTCTGTTTGCAAGTAGCTGTATCGTAATAACAAGTAGCTGTATCCAGCAGCCATTCTCTAATTTCAACACTTAACAATTAATAAAAATCGATAATAAATTTTAAAAAATCAGAAAATTAATATGACTAATCACTACAGGAAATAGATCGACAATGGAGATTGATCGAATGTGAAACGAAACAATAACTGATACGTTCATTTTGCTTTTACAAACTCATTAGTAGGAGTGGCTTCGGTAAGAAAAGTTATCTGCAGGAAAAGTTGGCTATTGAGATCCAGATTTATTATTATTGAATATCTGGAGAGTTGAAGGAACACGACACCCAATTTCTGAAAACCATTTTTTTTTTCGCTCGGAGGGCACAAAACACATATTCCCGTTGAAAACATAATTTCTAAAACCTGACAGGGATCCAATACTGCCTCTTATGGCTGTTAAAAATAATTCATGAGCGAAAAATTAACAACAAATAGAGTATAATTTTAGGAACGTCTACAAAAGAGAAATTGGGAGACTTTATTTCCGAATAAAATTTATATGGCCGCAGGAAACACGGGCCATTGTTCGCCAGACAACTGCTCAACACAGAACAATATTCTGTTCACCCCACCTTTTTTTATTTATTTATTTATCGACCAGATAAAATTTAGAATGCACATTTAAAATGTAGAACATGTGATAGATAGGTTAACGGAGTGAAGTACGTGTTGGAGGAGGTGGAGTAAACATGGGACCGCTGCGGACAAGGTGCGAGGGAGCAGTATGGCCTGGCAAAGGAACAAGAAAACTCCATTTAGGTATTTCACTTCGTCGCAGGATATTTTTCAGAGGCTGAACCAACCAGCAGATTCAATCGAGTGTTCATTCCATTTTGTACTGTTTTCCCTCTTGTATTCATATTGCCGTAAATTATATATATATATCTTTTTTAATATTTTTTTTATTTAGTAGTAGGAGGCTGAAGATAACTGACAGTGAACAAATTCTTGTTATTACTCAGAGATCGGCGAGATCAACAACAATACAACTACATCTTGCCCACATTTAAACCATTCTCAATATTTTGTATTCACTAGCAGTGTGCTAGTGGGCCACACCTATTTCTGTCCTACCAATGCCAGTAGTCAACCAACTGGTGGCGATAACCATATAGTCCTCTCTTAATCTTACATTCCCTTCTAAATTCTTTTCACTTTTATCTGCAACATCAGGAAGTATAACGAATTAAATGATTTAAGAATATGAAAAAAATAATTGGAAAACGAAAAATCGAAGGAAGCTTAAACTTGATAATACGTTTAGGAGATACAACAACCGGAACTGAGACAAACACTCAGATTTTCGAAAATGAAGGTTTTCTTTAAACTTGACGTAATAACTAAATACATAAAAGCTGCTACTTTTATTTGAAACATTTTTTTGGAAAATTTATTTTCGTGGATTGTGGGGGAGCTTTAAAGTTATGTTTCTTACTGTTAACTACCACGTGTACAGTACAGAGTTCTACCCCTTACTACAAACTAGCCCCTGTACGGAACACAATTCTACCATCTTACTAATAATGTTTAATTTATTTATTTACATTAACGGGCAACATAACCCTTTTATAAATGATTATACAAACAGCACTGATATATAACATAAATAATTGCTTACACAAAATACAGTTAACCAAAACAACCATCATATATCCATTATAAACTACAAATAAGTACAACATGCAAAAATATACTTTAAAAATATTACACAGGTAACAGAAGGAACAAACACTGAATCCAAACAAAATAAAATCATGATAATCCAATTATTCTTCTAATCATTTCAGCTGATGTATTGAACAAGTCAATGTTAAAGAGATTAGCATGTCTTAAAATTCTTAAAAGTGGTGAATGATATAAATAATTGGTTTGTGCAAAGTTTACTGGAAATAGATTATTGTTTCTGTGGTCTGAATAAAAGGTAAATTGAAATAAATTTCACTTACAAGATATGGACAGTCTATAAAATTATTTAGAAGTTTGTACAAAAATAATATGTCATTAATTATTTATTTTGATGGTTATGCTGTAAACATCTTGCTGTCCAACGTCTTCAAGCTATTAAACATAAATTATTGTTTACTATTAATTTGCAAACGGATTTTATTAATAATTACATAGTTAATATGCCATTAGTAGATATGAGTGTGTGTAACGAATGTAATAAGGAGATTAGTGAAGTGTCTAGCTTAAGATGTCACATGTGTTGCCTCCTTGTACATGGGTCTACCGAATGCTCAGGATTGAGTAAGACCGAAATTAAGTCTGTGGGATTGAAGAGTAATAAGTTACTTTTTATTTGTAATAAGTGTGCTGGTTCTTCTGATTCATCTAGTACTGCTAATGTACATCAGCTGATCCTTTCTCTGAAAGAGGAAATTCAACATCTCAAGAACGCATTAGTTACCCATCAATCTAACAGTTCCTCCAGTGATTTGGAATCATTTATTTCAGAATATAATGATAGAAAAAAACGTGAGAGTAATGTCTTGTTTTTCGGTATTGAAGAATTAGATTCCCAAGATGCAAATATCAGGTTAAATCATGACAGAGAGCAAATAACTTCCAAATTAAGGGAACTACAGGTAGAAGATGATCTGTTATCTCAAGATTTCAAATGTATGCGTGTTGGTAAAGCATCTTCAAATAGGAAAAGACCCATCCGTTTGGTGTTCGGTGATGGCTCAATTGCAAGAAGAATTTTAAGATTCAAGAAGATGATCCCGAGGGAAGCCTCCTATTCAATTGGGTATGACCAAACCTTTCAACAACGTAAGTTTTTGGCTGAACTCAGAATAACCTTAGACATAAAATAAAAAATGGAGAGAATGTAACAATCAAGTACATCAATGGAGTCCCGAAAATAGTTAATAATATTTCAAAAAACTACTGAATTTTTCATTATATTATCAAAATGTTAGAGGATTAAATACAAAATTATGTGAGTACAGACCTATTATTTCCTGTTTCAAATATGATGTTTTAGCATTATCTGAAACCTGGTTGACCGCTAAAGTATACAGTAGTGAATTATGTATGAAAAATTATAATATTTTTCGCTGTGATAGAAATCCTTTAATTAGTTCTAAAAGTGCAGGTGGTGGTGTATTGCTTGCAGTTGATACCAAATATTCTAGTTTTGAAATTCCTGTGATGAATAAAAATATAGAACATATATTTATTATGCTCTCTGTTAAGTCTTTCAAGATAATTATTGGCTGTGTTTATATTCCTCCAAATACCAACTTTGATGCATATAGTAGTCATTTTGAGGAGCTTGAGAGAATTAGTAATTTTTATAAAGTCAGTAATTTATTTTAATGGGTGATTACAACATTCCAAATATTAACTGGCCATTTGATCATAATTACATTCAGTGTTTAGAAGCTAGTAGTAGTAATAAAATTGCCAACAAACTAATCCATATTATGTCATTACAAAATCTAAGACAAATTAACTCAGTTAAAAATGAGTACTCAAATATATTAGATCTTGTTTTGACAAACCTACACTTATACAAATGCATGCAAGTAGGCACTGGGGAATCTATTGTCAAATGTGACCCGTATCATCCTAGCCTTTCAATTGATTTAAATATTAAGAGTTCTTCTTCTTGTAGTTATAGTCGATCCGTAAAAAACTTTTATAAAGCTGACTATGACTCCATTAATTCTTACATATCTGTGATGAACTGGGATTCTGTATTTCATAAAAATAACCTAGATACTGAAGTAAAAAAATTCTATTCTATTCTGTACGTTGTTTAAACCTATACGTCCCAACTGCCAAGATCTCAAATACATCTTATCCAGTCTGGTTCTCTAATGAATTAAAATTTCTTATTAGTAAGAAGAAATTCATTCATAAAGAATATAAAATTACTAGATCATTAAATAATTATCGTATTTATTCTGATCTTAGAAAGCAATGCAAAAAAATTTCCCAGGCATGTTATCGTGACTATATTCAATCTGTTGAATCCTCTATTCAAAAGGATTCCAGATACTTCTGGAGTTATATCAAAAATTTAAAAAGAAACCCCGATATTCCTTTATCAACTCAACTAGATGATGTCAGTTGTGATACAGACTCCGGCATTGCCAATCAATTTGCCAGTTATTTTTCTGGTGTCTATCAAAACTCAGCTGTAGATCTTTCATTATCTAATTCTATGTCAGTCTCGAATCCTTCTATTCTTGCCCATAAACTTAGTATAAGTTATGATTCTGTGGTGTCTAAAATAAACTCATTAAAATCGTATTCTTCCATAGGTCCTGATGGTATTCCAGCGCTGCTTCTCAAAAATTGCCTATCACTTGCATTTCCTCTTTACCCTTTTTAATCACTCGTTGAGTACTGGTGAATTTCCGACAATCTGGAAACATACTTATGTTATACCAATTTATAAATCTGGTGATCGTAAAAATGTAAAAAATTACCGTCCTATTAGCATATTCCAAAGTTATTCGAAAGTTTGATTTATGATATTATAGCTCCACCGTTACAATCTTTGATTATTCCTGAACAACATGGCTTTATGCCTAAGCGTTCAACTACCACCAACTTACTAACCCTTCAACAATCTATCCTTAAAGCTTTTGAATCTAATCTCCAATTGGACGTTATTTATTTAGATGTATCTAAAGCATTTGATTCTGTAAATATAAATTTACTTTTGAATAAGTTGCAAACATACGGTATTTCAGGAGTTCTTCTTACTTGGTTCCGAAATTATCTCACCAACCTGTCAAACTGTCAAGGTTCGTTCTTCTTTTTCTCATACGATTCAAGCGACCTCAGGTGTGCCTCAGGACTCTCATTTGGGACCTCTTCTTTTTATAATTTTTATGAATGATTTATGTAATGTCATATCCCATGTAAAATTCCTTTTCTTTGCTGATGACTTGAAATTATTCTGTGAAATAACATGTTCACAAGATTTCTTGCGTTTACAGAAGAATCTTGATAAAGTGAGTCGTTGGTTTCATGACAATCAGTTAAAATTAAACAATGCAAAATCCTTCCTTCTCTCTTTTTCTAGACCCTCTAAAAAATTTAGTAATCAATACAGTCTTAATAACCGTCCTCTTTCTACTGTTGACAGTATAAATGATTTAGGTGTCACATTTCAATCTGACCTGTCGTTTTCCATCCATATTGAGACAATAGTTAATAAAGCTCTAAAGATGTTGGGTTTTATTTCTCGGAACACCCGTAATTTCAATGATATTTCATCCGTTAAACATCTTTACTGCTCTCTTGTTCGCTCACAACTTGAATTTTCTTCTCCTGTTTGGTCTCCTTATCTTCTTTCTCACAAACACTCACTGGAACATGTCCAATATAAATTCTTTAAGCTGATTTCTTTTAAATTAAATATTCCTTATACTTCTAATAACATACCTGCACTACAAGAGCTTACAAACCTACCTTCTTTAGAATCACGCCGTACATATCTTGACCTTATGTTTATCTTCAAACTACTTAATAATCATATTGACTGTTCTTTATTACTTTCCCAGCTGAACTTTCGTATACCTCTTCATAACCATAGATTTCCTTCTACTTTCTTTGTACCTCATCTCTCCTATAATTATCTCCTACATTCTGGTCTTAATCGACTAAGTAGAATTACCAATAATATCATTCAACAGTTCCCTTATCTGGACATTTTTCATTCTTCCTCTCATAGCATTAAGTCTGCTCTTCTTAGCATTTCTCCTCCACAGCCATGGTCGCATAATAAGAAGTGAATGTTCACATAAATAATACTTATAGTTCCTTCTATGTATTTGAAATAAATATTTTTGGCAGTTTTATGTATTCTACTATATTCTTGTACATATGTAGTTTTATCAAGTTTCTATTATCTTATATAGTGTTTAGAACATTTTGTATATATATTTTATTATCATTATTATTACTGTAGTTATTATAAGTTGGAGAATAACTGTGTAATTAATATTTTGTACTCAAATTTGTAATTGTTTAGTTATTGGGCTCTGCCCATATAAATAAATAAATAAATAATTAAACGTCTGTTTTCTAATGAAGAAATTATAAAGCCATAAATTTCATTGTAAGGAATGTTATTGTAGTCATAGCCTAAACGTACACCAATTCCTCCTTACTAATCTTTTCTGAATGTTCTCTAATCTGTTGATATAACATCCGTGATATGGAGACCAGATAATAGAGTTGTATTCTAGAATGGGGCGTACAATGGAATTGAAAAGAGTAACTATAACAGAGACATCATGAAAATTTCTAGTAGTTCTAGAAATAAAACCTGGTAACTTAGAAGCTTTCTTACAAACATTTTCAAAATGGTTTTGAAGGGGTAGATTTGGATTCATGACAATACCAAGATCTTTAATATAAGTAGGTCTATGGAGCAAATGATCTGACAACTTATATTCAAATAGAACGAGAATATTTACGATGGAAAGTGATAACGCAACATTTCATTAAATTGAGGAGCATACCGTTGTTGTTACACCAATTAAAAAGAGCATATAGCGTACTCTGAGAATTGCACAATCATTCACTGAACTAATAGGGAAAAATAGGGAGTATGTTGCTGAAATTACAAGTTTGAAAGAAATCCGTTTGTTGCAATTGTAAAAACAAAATAAGGTTTTTGGAATTTTCTCGAATACTGCTACGACTTTCTTTAAACTTGGAATTTATACTGCACTATAAATATGTATATTTATTATTTTTATTTGAAACATTTATCTGGGAAAATGTATTTTCATTGAGATTCATGAATTACTGTGATGTTAGATTTCAATTTTTTTGCGGTTTGTTAAATTGGCGCTGTTTTCTGGACTACAATGTGATCACTTTAAGTACCTGCTATGGGTACCACCTATATAATGTAGTCCATATTTATGTTACGACAAATAAATAACAATTTCAAATTTAAAGAAATTTGTTAAATTGTATTAACTTACCAAGTCGTGTCAGTACAAAATTTTTTATATAAACATGGTACCCTCTTACTGGGCCATGTGTGGGCCCAATATTTTATTTGAAATACAATATTTGGGAAAAATTTAGTTGAGCGCGTTTCTGGGAGTTGTATGTTGAGTGCAAATAAAAGATGTGCACTTTTCCGATCTGTACCGTATTAAAGATATTGCACAGCTTTCGGGGGTGAAGAAAATTTTTTACTTAAAGTGCACTTCAGCTGTTTCACATTATTATATTTCTCTTAGTTTGAGAAGGTGAAATCAGATCAGTGTGCAGCATCGAATGCAACATAAGGAAGCTCACATTATGCGCCACTTACATGGCAAGAAAACTCCATTCTGAAGGGTGAGTATATTGGATATTGTACTGCACCAAGCAGCAGTGCATTAGATAAGAATTACGGAGATTGAGATCAATAATATTTCTGCCAAACTAATTACTAATGAAATAGAATTAAATCAACTTGATTCTATTTATAAAATATTTAACAAACAATTAATTAAAATTTAGTTAATTTAATATTTATTTCACTTGATTTATTTAACAAAGAGTTATTTAGTGGGCAAATTACTTTTGTTTGGAATAAATCAAGTGTAAGTAAATGGAAAAGTTTGACAATAAAACGGTTTCTGCTTTATTAAAACACCAATAAAAAACTGAAAACAGTGCAGACTGGCGGCCACTAACCAATACACAGGAGCCAACATTTCTCAGCCAGCCAATGAAGCATTTAAACTTCAAACGCGCTAAATCGTAAAGCTCTTTATCCTTTACACAACTGAACGAGGAAGTATTCCCATCTGCCGCCAACAGCATTCAACAGTATTCATCAAAAGTACATGTTTTGAGATCCTCCGTATTCGAAAAAATATTTTCAGTAAATGGAGTTTATTTGCATGTATGTGTAAGTGAGGGTAAAAGAGAGAGTGTGTTTTGTGTAAAGAGAATTTTTTTACGTGAACAAAATATTAAAAAAAAAAACTCAGAAAGCACAAAATTCCATTTAGGTTCCATCCGATACAGAAGATTCAAAAAATCTTCAACTAGGCGGGGCGACCTTCCTGGTACTGATTTCTTTTTCCAGGATTTTGCAATTCTTCCATAACAGCCTCAAAGATAGATTGAACTAGAACGCTTGTATCAGGAATCGCTCTCTTAACTTCAGTGCCAGTTATAGAGTTTACCATTTATTCTAGATAAACAATTGATTTAATAAGCATATAGTTGTGATATTGTAAAGTATTTAAATTCCTTTAGAGATTAATATATTTATTTAAAAACAGTGGTGATCTCTTATTATTTCTTAATGCTTCTATCTCTATCTCGAACAATCAGAAGCCGCAATCACAAACGCTCACGCCACTACAACATAACAACACCAACGACATTTCACACGGAATGCAACTGCACAGATATAAATCGACCAATTTTATTTTACATTTTTCTGGAGAATGTCTGAGTTAGCCTTAACTTTACTATCTGTGTACTTAGCCTCAACTTTACTATCGTCATTAGGCACTGGAATATAGTGGTCAAGTAAACATTATATTCTAAGGCACCCCAACACCTCATTTAATCTTTATTTTAATGATTAGTTTAGTACACTCCATATAAACTGATTTTGCTCTGTGCATGTCTGTGTTATCACTAACTGTTTCGTCAAAATATCCTGATGATAGGCGAACGCCCGAAACCTGTCGAAGACCAGAAAATGAAGCATGCTATCACGGAAAATATCTCTGATTCATAATCATAAACATTAATCCATTAAAAAATAAATAAAAAGTCAAGATAATTACAAAATTTTGTTAAATTAATGAAGATAATAACTTAAAAACAGTAAACTTCCTAATAAACTATTTACAAAAAAAAAGAATTGGAGAAAAATCTCAAGCTTACACCAGAAAACGTTGTTACAAACTGAATTGGAAAAAACCGTTTTCAGATACATATAAATATGGGTGGTTGGTGAGGAAGGGGGACTGGAAGTAATTAAGTATTGGAAAATAAGGGTGAGAAGTGACGAAGTGGAGAGAATGTTCTTGTCTGTTCTAATTAATTGCACTTTTTCGTATTATTCCCAAAATCTTGAGCTTTTCTAAAATAATGGTTTTAGAGAAATCAAAATCATGCTGCTTTCTACGTTATGGTTTGTTAGTCTGATTTATTTCTACAGTCATGTTGGTAAAACGGTTGTTTATCGTCGGCCATGTTGGCAATTTAGTCTGTAGATTATGTTAGTTTGTAATTCTGTCTGTATAGGGTCTAAAGAAAAGATGTTAGTACCGTTGATTATTATTATTTTTTTTTTTAAACTTTTGTATGTTTATGTTTGATGTTAAACTTTGATGATGTAGACAAAACTTTCGTTGAAACGTTGATTTTGTTGGATTGTAATTGTGTTTGTATAACATCATTTCAATCTGGAATTTTTTTTTTGAGGAATGTTTGATTGCATTAATGTTGTCCAGCCAGAGTATTTGGCACTTTTTCTGATAGTTTCTTAAACAAGCAAAGAAAATATATTTAGAAATAGAAGTGGGATGAATGAAGGAGAATTCCGAATAATCCAAAATTTCGAAATATTACTAAAAAAAAACAATAAGAGAATAAATTCGTGAAAGAGTTGGTTTTTGTTAATCTTTTATCTCATATTGATGATTTCTTATTCTTATTGCAATGACGGCAGCAAGTAATCAGCGGATGTGTTTAAAGTAGTATTACATCTTAGAACAATAGTTTACAAATAAATTAAATAATTCTTGAAATGACAGTATATAATGAGGTTCCAGTGATTTCAGCGACAAGCGGAACTGTTTGCTATACTATTCTGTTGTAGAAAATGTTTTGTTTGTTTTAGATAATATGTTTGTGTGGTGGGCGGTGTGACGTCTCTGTTGTGAAATCAGATTATCTCATCTCATTGCCGTAAAATACAGACCGACAAATAAGGAAGGAAGAAAAAAAGGAGATAAGCCGGGCTTTAACCAGCCACACACAACTGGATTGTGAGAGTGTGTCTGTGTGTAATGTGGTTGTATAAAGTGAAGAGATGTTCCCCAAGGACTTTCTGACTGCGGTGGCGCGGCCACTATGGCACTCTGGATAAACGTCAACATCGTTTTCCTATCTCACCGCCTTCCATATCTCCTACACTAAAATTCTCTCTCTCACACACACTCCACATCCCTCTCTTCTTTTTGAGTGAACTTGCCGCCCTCTCATTCCCACTATCTTCTTTTAAAAACGTCTCCCAATCTCGTACTCCATGTCCACCAAGCTTCTAGCCCTAACCCGGCTTGT
Source organism: Triatoma infestans (assembly GCA_011037195.1). Classification (NCBI taxonomy): domain Eukaryota; kingdom Metazoa; phylum Arthropoda; class Insecta; order Hemiptera; family Reduviidae; genus Triatoma; species Triatoma infestans. The sequence goes on along the minus strand of JAAEAF010004025.1, from coordinate 29,110 downwards.
TTGCTCTTTCCAAACTGGCCACACCCTATCTTAATAACATTTGAGATCGCCCGGGGACGTATCTTGTCAAAGCTATATACTACCAACAAAACACTCATACACACGCACAAATAGACAAACACAAACGGCTAACAAAAATCTCTCTGACAATAAGACCGTTTTTGTATTATAAAACTCCATTACTGAGCTTTAGTTTGCCTCTTTCATTATTTTCTATAATTTTATATCTACAACACAGGGGTTAGAAAAATTAATTTGTTAAACAATGGGTATAACAAATATAATATTTATACAATAAACCGTACTAAAAGTTGACAATGGATTAAAAGAAATTTCAATTTTAATGTTAGAGAAAGAAAGAAGATCTCGTAATCTATCGGAGGAAAACTTCCAAATATGATAAGCGATTGGGGAAACTGCAGCCAATTTTCATAGAATCAATCATCCCCATATATATATATATAAAATTAAAATTCATCTATGTTCAATTGTTACATTAAATACTAACTAAACTACATATTTACTTTCTGTTACTGCTGGAACAGGAAGTATTACGATTGTTTCGCATTTTTGAAATTATCTTTCTGTTCATAAATTCTTTTGTTTAAACTATTGCTAAAAACCGTTTTTACACATTCAGTCTATAGCAATATTTTCTTTTAATATACTTAAATATGAATGTATATATGTGTGTGTGTAAATATAGATGTGTAAATTTGTGTGTTAATATGTGTGAGTGTGAGAAAATCTCAAATAGGAAAATCCAGGTAGCACAAAAACTTGCATTCCGGCATGAAGGTTTTTAAAAAAATCGTCAACAAAATTGCAAAAAATCTGACTGGTATTTTATCCGTCGTAGCATGCATACTGGTTTTGTTCCTGTCCGGTTTCGAATTTTCATCAATCGTCAGAGCAAATTCACCAAGTTCGTGTAAAGAGTTCACTTCAACAAGTGTTTCTGTTACACTCACACTTCGAAGCAGAAATATTTCGATACTCTCTACACGAATTTGGGATCTGCTCTGACGATGGATGAAAATCCGAAACCGGTATCCATGCTACGACGAATAAAATACCAGATCTTATCCAGCATTGCGGACCCACCCGCATTTTCAAAACTGAATGATTTTTACTTTCTCTAATTTGTTCAGTTGAATGCCACTTTCTCGAAAATACTTCAAATGATTGTCTTTAAACGCCGCACACCAACTGAACGTTTAAATTCTTATTAATTTCATTTGTAACATTCATTTCTGGATAATTTATTTTCCCAGGAATGTCCTGCGGGAGCTGGGACTTTGTGTTTATGTCTAAATTGAACTACAATTATTTTTGGGGGATTGGTGATAGCGCTGCTCTAAAGGTCTACAATATACACCACTCTGGTCTGGTATGTGCTAAAATCCATCATGAATTTTATATCGTGCGGGCCCGCATTTCATATTGTGTGGGTCCGCATTTTACATTGTGTGGGTCCGCAGGGTAAATCTACGTTCAGTCAAATCCCAGGTTTGCAGAAGATTTGTTAATTAGAATAATTGTAAAATTAGAAAAGGGAGTAAATTCAGTGGTCCTTTTATTAAAAAAAACAAAAAAAAAACAGTTACTAAACTTTAGATGCCATTGATATTTTATTTTAATAAAACAAAGCGGTAGAACATTATTCTGGAATAATAAATAGGAATTTAAAGGAGTCTTAGAATGCTTGTCATTGTAGTTGGAACGTTAATGTGCAGGTAGTCATCAGGTCGCTGCATCCCGCAAGTAATGTAAGACGTACTTCAGGGAAATAGCGAAGTAGAAGCAAATATGTGTGCATTGAATAATATAACCTCAATGTGAAATATAGAATCAACAAATAAATATAAAGCTAGCGAGAAGAAGGCATGAAAGCAGGACGTAACACAACGAAGCCGCCCAAGCCCCAAGTGCTGACACCTTGACGTCACTAAAGTAATTCTATTAGGCGAAAGCTGCCTGGTTCTCTCGCCAAACTCTACAGTCCCACTCCAGTTAGCACCCACTTCAACTAGCATCCACTCCAACTAGTCTCCATTCCAATCTGTTCCTCTTTCGTACACTGTTTTCCTGGCTGTCTACATCACCACGGTAAATGTGATTATCTTTTAGAATGAAATTCATGAGTGACAGATTTTTAATTTTACACGATTTAAATAATTCCCTCCTTCTGTACGGGTCGTAGCGTGGCTTCCATCTCCTCCAACTTTATTTAATTCATGTCATTGTGTTATGATGAATTTTTTCTTTGCAAGAAAACAGAGACTCCCTTGGCGGTCAGTTAATCCACTTATTAAAAAATATGCCTCTTTTTTGCTTTCTTTAAAATTGTTAAAGTGGTAAATTATGAAATTCAATTAACTGATTCAAGTTTTTTACAGCGAAAATAGGTCAGCAGAGGACGGCTCGGTCAGTGACTGCTACAAAGAATACTACAAATGCATATAATACAATATCATTATAATTTGGTTCGCTCCCCCTTCTGGGTGTTTCTTTAAAGAGCATTTAATAAACACGTATTTACACAGCACGGGCAGTAAATGCTCTTGAGTCTGCCCAAGGTATTGTGTGCATGACATTCAGTATTCACATCGTCAGCAATGTGGTTTTGATCGGTCTGGAGTCTGTTACTCGTATTTCCTACTGACGTAGTGTTATATTTCTGCGATTTCTGTTTCAACTAGCAACATAGTTGCATCAATGAAATGTTTGCTGTAAGAATAATAATTTGTTAATACCAAAGTTTTGAAATTGAATTTCTACTGAACTTGCCCTTGACGGCTACTGAGTGCGACTTTCTCCTATGTAATACAGTTTATAGTATAATCTAGAATTGATTATAAATAATCTAATTGAAGATTTTTGTCTACAAACTTGGACTTTTTATCTAAACGTTGGTCTAATTATACCAACATATATGCTGTAAATTATGCTCTAAATACCAACATATATAATCTGCACCACCTTGTATGTACATATATATAAGGTAGTGCAGATTAATATTTAATGCAATTAATAATCTGCACCACCGTATATGTATGTATATATATAAGGTAGTGCAGATTATATATGTTGGTATTTAGAGCATAAGGTCTACCTGAATGTGATTATATTATTCTGCAGCCTTCTCTATTAGCCTGCAGCAAAACTTACAATATTCACAGATCAGCAAAACGATGCAACTCCCTCAGAACCACCAAAAATCAAATTCAACTGTTTCAAATAAAACTGATTACTTATCTGAATTGATGTACGAATCGTTTTCTTGAAATTTCAAAAATGATTTAGTTGACTTCAACTGACGAATCTTGACTGAAATCTTCGTGTCGGATGTTGTACTGAACGGAATTTCATGTTCGAGGTTTCTACTAGCTTTGGAGCCCTCTTAATAGGTTTTTGATATTTTTTCGGAATTTTCTCGAAAACTGCTACAACGATTTTCTTTAAACATGAATTCGAACCTGAATATTGTTTGTAGTGGAATTATGGAGAATTTAAAGAGTTAGGTTCATGTTTAGATTAGGAGTTAGGTTTGCAGGATATTCCGTTCAGACATCTTCATCCAATCAGACAAGAAAATTTCAGTCAAAATGCGACAACCGGAATTGTAATTTTGCCGACCGTTATATTTTTTCATTTTTTCTCGATTTTCTTGAAAACGACTCCAGCGATTTTTTTTCATATCGACTATTGGATTTGGATAAGTATTTTGTACTTTTACCTGAAACAATGTTCTGGGTGAAGTATTTTTGGTGAGTTCTGGGAAAGATAACCGACCTCAGTTTTCCTACGAAGGTATGAAATAGATGGATAAATCACTGTATTTAGTGTCAATAAATTTATATATAAAATATAATTAATAATACAATGTTTACATTAATAATGAAAACTTATTAATTACTTTCCTTTTTTTAACCAGAAAGCGAAACAAGCTTGAAAAGTAGATAACTTAAAATTACAATAATGAAAAAGAACTTAAAAACAAAAAGCCTGAAATAATTAAAAGACAATGAAGTTTCTTTAGTAACCAACGATCTCAACTGAAGTCATTCTTTAGTAACCAACGATCTCAACTGAAGTCATTCTTTAGTAACCAACGATCTCAACTGAAGTCATTCTTTAGTAACCAACGATCTCAACTGAAGTCATTCTTTAGTAACCAACGATCTCAACTGAAGTCATTCTTTAGTAACCAACGATCTCAACTGAAGTCATTCTTTAGTAACCAACGATCTCAACTGAAGTCATTCTTTAGTAACCAACGATCTCAACTGAACTGATTCTATTATAAAATAGTGTAACTTATCAATGTGCTCTTTATCATATATGGTTAAGACTTCATATAAAAGATCAGTATTTTGTAATGTAATAAAATAACCAAAAGTGTTCCCTGAAGGTTCATGTATAGGACAGTGGAACATATGTTCGAAACTATCCACATCGTTTAAATTACATAAGTGCAATTAGAGTGAGTGCCAATAGAGTGGTAGCAACATTTTTACTCCATATTTTTATCATTTTGCTGCTTGCTACTCCTAACTTACTTATCTCTTAAATTTTATCTATTGCATATTTACACATTAAATAGTCTTCCGGTTGGCTTAGTTTGCTACTATTCCTATATGTTGTGCTATAGCTAGAATTAATAGCTTTTCGTTGTGATTTGTCCTTTTGTCCAATAAATCTGGCATCTTTGTTGTAAAAGTTTTAAAGAATTTGTGTTGTAAGCCATGTCAGACTCACCAATCAAATCGCAATTGAGTGAACCAATTCCTATCCGTCTGGTTATTACTTCCTTTATGAATTACTTTTAACCTGTTCAGACATTAAGTATTATTCCCCATATCTATAGTTTTGATCCAGTAGGATAGTATGCTTTTAAAAATCGACACAGTTAGTGATAAACGGCCTATCTCCAGCCTGACAATAAGTAAGGTGTGTTCTTTGGCCAGCACAATAGCTGCTTGAAAAATCTAATCTGAGCCCTTTCTGCGATTTCTAAATAACGTGCGGCCCAATTTCTGAACCATATAGTAGTGTCGCGGAAATAATAGCATCAAATAATTTGATTTTAGGTTCCTAAGTATGCTATTCGAAATGTTTCAGGTTTAGCTATTTGTATATTACAGAAGGAAATTGATTACGTTTAAAAACTCCTGAATTTGAAGAATTCTAATTATAGGCGAGTAATAGTAATAATAAGAAGTCTAATTAAAGGCGAGTAATATAATAATAAGAAGTCTAATTACAGGCGAGTAATAAGTCAATTTGTAACTGTGTAGCACTCAATTTCCGACTGACGGATTGCTAAGCCGTATATGCTTTTGTCTGTTCTATTTGTAATGTATGTAAATATTTCCGTTTAATAAAGTGTATTATTATTATTATTATTATTATTATTATTATTATTATTATTATTATTACAGGCGAGTAATAGTAATAATAAGAAGTCTAATTACAGGCGAGTCATTACAGAATAGAGTTTTTAGTTTCTTCCGATTTCATTTATAACGGTTCCAAACATTGCTATAGATGATACTCACACATATCAAAATATTATTTTTATTTGTAACGCTATCTTGGAAAAATTTTTGTTGTGGGAGTTAAGTCATAAGGAATTTATATATAAGGTGCTATCAATGTAATTCTGTTTCACCACTTGGGGGAGATAAGGGCAACTACATATTTAGTATAAGTTCCGACTGGTAAGAAAATTTGTCAACGAATTGTGAAAAATGCGTAATAGTTGTGTGAGGTTTCACCAGATTTTGGGGGAGGGGACCTGATTTTAAGGTTCACCGTGGTGTCCAGATGTACTGCCATTTCATAAATAAAAAAATATAATTTTGGTTGGCTCGATTATGTTAGTATTGTAAGGCTTTTTCTTTTTTTATATCAGTTCCCGGAAGGATGAGAGTTTCAGGCTTCAAATTTTAAATATATGTACACTTCGCCGAAAATGGAATGGGAAATCTTAGTTCCTGATGAATTTCTTTTTTTTCTAATTACATGGAATGTAACAAAATACATATTGGAGTTGTCCATGATCAAGTAAGGTCAATAATATTAGTTCTTCAAATGAAATGATAAATTAGATAAATCCTGTGACTATGCGCCTTCTGATTTTGCCTATCAATTAACTACATATTGCCTGATATTGATACTGAAACAGACTACGGTTTATAGCTTCTGAAAACAGGGAGTGTCAGGTTTGGAGGTCTAACAGCCTGGATAGGGGATCAGGGCAAAGAGATATATTTGGGAAACTAGTTGATAGTTGGCGGAGGGCCGGCTCTAGATAATGGTAGGCCTATTAATGTAGCAGACACAACGCTGGAGGGAGTTGTAGAGTGTGAGGATAGCGGCTAACCGCCAGTTAGTGGCCACACTAAGCTACATGTCATCATGTGTGTGTGTATAATATGTATATGAGAGTGTGTTGCATGGATACGTGGATTCGGCAAAGATACACCAAAACACATCACACACACACACACACACACAAAACACATACCATGTAAACACATATGCCCTCTCCGCCATGCATGCCCCAACTTTATCACTAAAGCGGTTTTCATTAATACTGTCTAGATAGGCAGGAAGTAGGCCGAGTCTGGTGTTAATACGACCCCAATATTACATACTGATTGTAACTTCCGCTCGTATTACAATATTAATATTACAACAACAATAATGTTGCCCCTACCGCCCCTACTGCAGTTGTTTAGTATACATATTTCAATTAATATGTGAAGGATATTCACACAGACATTTACCATCAATCAGTTTTTCATAAAACAATTAATTAGAGAATATTTCAAAATTAGCTGTTTTCTAAAAGGTGCCCTTCAGATACCTGTCCGTCATAAAAAGTAATAAAATACATTAACCTAATTTCCACTTATTTTTGTAAAATTGAGTTGAGCGGACATATACGTGGCAAGGTGAAAAATTCTCGGCCTAGCCCATAGATGGCACTGCTACAAATGAAATCACTATTTTGTTATGGTGGTACACTTGTTGCAAAAGTAAGTACCATATGTGAATTTTATCTAACAAATAGTTTGTTTTATACGGCTGTTTAAAGTAAGTGTGTTGTGCATTTTTGAGAAAATGAATAAACTTGAATACCGTTCCGTCGTAAAATTATTTGTTTTGGATGGGTTATCGCCTACAGAAATTCATCCAAAGTTGGTGAAAGTGTATAAGGAGTCTGCGCCTTCGTTATCACCAGTAAAAAAATGGGCAGCTAAGCTTAAACGTGGTCGTTTCCACTTGAAGGACGCCAAAAACTGCAACTACCGAAGAAAATATTGATAAGATACACAATATGGTTCTAGAGGATCGACGATTAAACATGTGTGAGATAGCTAAGGCTATAGGCATGGCAGAAGAAAGGGTACGGCACATTTTACACGAAGAACTCAGTATGAGAAAGGTTTGTGCAAGATGGGTGCCGCATTTGTTAAATGCTGATCACAATTGAGGAATTGAGTTTCTCAGCAATGTTTGTGCCGTTTTAAGAAGAATCCAACCGATTTTCTGCAATGATTTGTTAGGATGGATGGAACGTGGGTTCACCATGTTAAACCTGAGTCAAAACAACAGTCCAAACATTGGGTAGAAGCCGGTGGCTCTGCACCGAAGAAAGCAAAGACAATTAATTGCATCGGCTGGAAAGGTAGTGTTTTCGGGATTCCAAAGGGATTTTTTTTAATTGACCACCTGCCAAAGGGTCAATCAATTAATGGGGAGTTTCGCGCACATCTTCTTGACCAGCTAGTTGAAAAAATGAGAGAGAAATGGCCTGGTTTGCAAAATAAAAAAATCCTCTTTCACCACGACAATGCACCCCCCACAAAAGCGCTTTGGCAATGGGAAAATTAAGGGATTTGAAGTATGAATTGCTCGAACATCCTCCCTGTTCACCAGATTTGGTTCCTTTTGACTTTCATCTATTACCAAACCTTAAGAAATTTGTGACTGGAAAACCATTTTGGTCAAATGAAGAGGTGATAGCAGCGGTAAATGGATATTTTGAAGACCTTCCAGAATCTCACTTCAGGCACGGAATCCAGTTATTGGAGAAACGTTGGGCAAAGTGTATTAAACTAATGAGAGACTACATTGAGAAATAAATACATTTTTAAAATAAAAAAATTCATTTTCACTATTAGGCCGAGAACTTTTCTCTTTGCCCTAATATGTTTTGAGGCGTTTTGATTCGAATAATATTTCTTGCGAATTGTCTTTAACTGAGTGTTTATATATATAAATGGCTCCAACGATTTTCTTTAAACTTCGTATTTTAACTAAACACATAAAAAGCAATTCCATTAATTTGCATAGGTTTTCCAGGAAAATTTATTTTTGGAGAAAGTTGGAAAGAGAGACTATTACTCCGGTTCATTCAATGCATTGCTAGAATTCCAGTTAGTTGCAATTAGTTAATTGGGAGTGCAACTTTATAAAAATTGGTTTCTGAGGTTTTCGTAATTTTCTCGAAAACTGCTACAATGATTTTCTCTAAACATTGAATTGAAACTGCAATGGAAATACTATTTTTTGGAGAATTCTGGAGAATCTATAAGTTAGGTAGACGTTTAAACTGCCTTTACAAATTTTCCTGACTGAGTGCTGACAGAATCGCTGCTGTTAGATGTAATCACATTCAAGTAGTCCTTAATCTCTAAAAAAATGTACAATTCCCGCCACCGGTATTTACAGATTTCGATGACCAACTAAATGTTAAGTAAAATTCCAAGTTTGAAGGTAATATGTCAATTAGAATTGTAATTGTTCATTTTTTCCAAGGCAATTAGCTGGCCCCGGTCATTATGCCTTGAGCGGTGTGATTAATTATCGACTATTTTACCAATATTCAACATATCAATACACCACAAAACAGACAAAATGACAAGGCAATCCCCATGAACACTAAGTAAAGAGCCAACAAAACTCAATCGAAAAATCAAATGCTTTTAAATAAAGATACCGCATTCAGATATCATAGGACACTGCCTACTGCTGAGCGATCGCCGGCTAGGGTAGTGCTTCTTTTACGGTTGTACAATTTTCTGAGGTTCCTGTATCTTTGAGATGAGACAAGAATTGTAAAAATGACTATCATTATGACTATAATTGTAGTCAGTTGGCTACAATTATAGTCATAATGTCATCGTAACTGTAACGATGTAACATTATAACTATAGCTGTAACGTAACGTAACTATAACATCGTAACTATAATTGTAATATGACAATAAAATTGTAATAATGACTTATAATTCTAGTCAATTGGCTATAGTTATAACATTATGACTATAATTGTAATATGACTAATAGAATTGTAATAAATTTTTTAAGAGAAGTTGTGTGAGTTTCGCTACAGATTAAAAAAAAAAGTATAATTCAAGAGAAGTTGATTTTATTCATTGAACTAGTAGTTAATAAAATGGAATAGTGATCGGTGGATCAGGATGAATGGTCGAGAAGTTGGTTGAAGAAGAGCGAACCGTGCAAATACCCGCATGTCGACAGATCGCCCGCCCCAGTGATCACCCAGAGCCGGTCGTCCACCAGAACTACAGCAAACTATTACTAAACACGAACATTTTTAACTTTATTATTTTCGTTGTTTTAATTTAATGATATGTAGAACAATAAAAAAACATTAAACTAGTTATATTTCAACTATAGAGATTTTAGTAATTAAAATAAATATTAACAACAATAATTATAACAATATTGTTTAAAAACAACAATAGAAGTACACGGCTAATTATAGAAACAACAAGATAATAAAAACAATAGAAAGAATGTTGTTTTGTTTTGTAGATAAACCGCAATATATATATTATACACCAGCTGTCTTGTTGCGGAATAAGAGCAGAAATATGTGTTAGTCATAAATCTATAGGAATGTGGCATAACAGAAGTAGGAGGTAAAGCTTTTGGAAGTGTATAGCAGGCGACCCAATGTGACAAAGCTCGTCCGGCGTGCACCAGCAGGATTCACGAGGAAGCAGGGATTAGCCAGCCAGGGGCACAGCTACAGTCACTTCCCAGCTTACACAGCTCTCCTGATTCTATTCTTTTATTTCACTTCCTTGCCGCCTTTCTAACGTTCTTCACAGTAATGTCACGTGAACATCATGCTGCACCAAATAGCTACACAATTCTTACACTATAACAAGAACAATATTTTTCTCAAATTATATTTTATCTACTATTGTCATTCAAAATATTTCATCTGAAAAGAATATAAAAAAACCATGTGTACTGAAATGTTAACCACAACTTCCTCTTACAGTATTTCTCAACATTGGATCTAAAAGGTCTCTTCAAACTCGATACTTTTACTAAACAAATTATATTAGCGGAGGAGTTGTAAAAGATAAAGAAGTAGCAGTTTAGAGGGAAGCAGCTCCCCCGACCTAAAATTTATCTTTCTGGACAGATGTTTCAAATAATCTGTGCACTTAGCATTCCAAGTTTAAAGAAAATTGTTGGAGCTCTTTTCGAAAAACTCCGAAATCTACTCAGTAGAGTCGCTTTTGTGGTTAACCGATTTTTACTAGGAGTCTTACTAGGAGTAACAGGAAGTATTACGATTGTGCCAATTTTAGAAATTGAGTTTTCGCCGGAAATATATGTTTTGGGATCCCAAAAAAAATGTTCCTAGAGAATGGTCTGTATGTGTGTTTTTGTGTGAGTGTGTGTAAAAATATTTTTCGTATTCAGGACAACTGAAAGCATCTATTCCCAGTGATCACTCAATTTTCAAATTTGGAGATAATCGCCCTGCTTCTCCGTAAGGCAATGTGAGAAAGTAAACGTGTTTTATTAAACTAATTTGTGACCTAAATGAGGAACTGTCTTCCTCCACAGCTCGACAATAACCTCTTCACTTTTTCTGGGGCAGGCTACAATTTCTACCGTATAATATCGTAATACTAGTTAATACAAAGTTTGATGTGTAGTTATTGAAGGTATTTTAGGCCAATACGTCCAACATTTTTGAGTAAGATTGCCACTTAAATAGTTTAGAAATAAAGTATGTCTTGAGATGTAGACTAAAACATCAGGAACAGCAGCAATAGAGCGAAGAATTATACATTTCAGGAAATATGAATTAAATAGCAATTACAAGAATTAGTGGCACATGAAGTATTTACTAAGATGTTTTAGTAGTGGTCTCGAGCAAAACACTGCTCGTTTCTTGTCATGAACTTTTTCTTCACAGACGAGTTTGTGGGAGGACTTAGAGGTATAAAATGGAGGAATCATCCTATTTCTTGACATACGTATACGTTACAACTTCACAGTCACTACTGTTACATTATAAACACTACTATTACGTCACTAATTTATGCCTTGTCCACCTTTTTTTTAAACTCTTACTAGCATTACAGCCAGCGCGAGATTTTGTAGTTAATTGAAAGGTTTTGTTAATTTCAAATGCCCAAACGCTTCCCATCTATGTTTTTTAAACTATCTCATATTATTAGGTCTCGACTTTTGCCATAAAGGCTGTTCTTGCGAAATCTTGCATGTGGTCTTAGAAATATTTAACAGTAACTTATGTTCTACACTACTGAAAGAAACTTTGAAAATTGAGGCCAAAAGGTCACAGATGTCAATTAGATACCGTGCAAGTGTTGAATATCCGTTTTATGGTGGAAAAACTATGTATGCATGCTCTGAATCGAGATCTTAACAATCAAACTGAAATATTTTGTTTTTTTAAACGAGCCTTAAACTTTTTAAGTAAATTATTACATATATCTGAATATTTTTATTGCTCCAAAGATACATATCTTTATGGCAACGGTGAGGAATATACAGAATTCAACAATTTAACAGTTAGCAAATTAAACTTAACTTCTAAATAAAAACAAAAATACTGCTTTGCAAAAAGCACAACTTGGTGCAAGGCCATAAAACAAATTATAGATTTGCCTGCTCCTTAAATAAAAGCGCTCTATTAACAAATATATAAATACAACTAATTTTTTCCAAATTTAAGTTATAGAACAAACATTCCATCGCTTCCTCCTCCTTTACATAGGAAGATGGAGAAATCTGGAAAGGTATTTCATTCTTACATCACTAAATTTTTTACAGTGAAACAAGAAGTGATAAATATTATCGGATTCCTTTAGCGGACATAAGGAGCATTGCTTTGGGCCAAAAATTTTAACGTTTAGGTTCAAAAAAATTGATGGAAATTTTTTATTAAATAGCCTTAGCTGAGAAATAACTCTGAGTTTATTGATATGACATGCACAATGAAGATATTCTTTACCAAACTTCAGACTGCTACACAAACGATAGTGTCTATTGAATGAAGAATTGACTCAATGTCTCTACTAACCAATCTCATTTCGAATGTTTCTAGAAGCCCATTTCTATGATATATTAACTGAGAGACATCATGGTTATGCAACAAATAATCCCCACCAACACATTGGAAATAAGATTTCAACTGACAAAACCAGTTGAAAGGTAAATTAACATGAGCAAGCTCAACCAATCTAAAATATACCACTTTAGGTAAGCAATCATTATCCATATTTAATATGGTAATTAACCAATCCATCATTCTGGTAAAAATTTTCAGTTGGCAGTGAACAAACCCAGTCTCCATTCGAACGGCACAATCTGGTGTAACTCGAGGTAAACAAAGGACAGACTTCAGAAACTTTAACTGGCATTTTTCTAAAATACTATAGTACTCAGCAGCCCACACTTCCCCTAAATAAAAAAGTACACTCACTGCTAGAGCATTGAATAATTGAACTTTCGTTGACCATGAATCTGATTTGCTTCTCCTAAGAATATTCAACACCGCAGCATTGGCAATATTGAATTTAGCTACTGAAGCATCACAAGCTTTACGAAACTTACCGGTATGTGAAAGAGTTACTCCCAAGTAAACAATAGAGTTTTTTTACATATATCTAATAACAGGCTATCTAAAATTTTCTGAGTGAAATAGTATGCATTAAATCGTAATGAAAAATTAACTCGTGTTTAATATGTGGTTGTGTGTGTGTTGTAGCACGAGCGGTATTGAAACGGGTTTAAGTATGTGTATGTTTTAAAGAGAGAGATGTTAAAGATATAATGAAGAAGTCACCACTGCTTACAAAAAATAATTTGACTATATTTGAATTATTGAGTAATTTAAATAACAATTACAAGTTATTTGTTTGAAATAAGCTAGATTGATTTAAAATACAAATGTTAACTTAAACACTTCTTGGCACACTGAATTTAAAATGAGAGAGTAAGTTCTGAGTGCAACTAGTGTTGCTGATTGAATACGGAAATTAGACTCTGATGAAAGATGACTCTTCTTTGTAGTTAAAAACCTGCCCTTTATTTATATTTGATATCTGGAAAGGGTTAATAGACAAACAGTGACCGCGTTTTCCAACCTCTCTTGTAAGGGTGCCTTGTACGTGGGTCCTTTGTCTAGAAATATTATTGAACTCAGAGTAATAGTCCCTACCAGTTGTAAATTCATTTCACTGCACTAAAATACACATAATTTAAGTTAAATTTGCTAAAATATTTACCAAAATTATTTCAGTTTTTCCATTTGTATCTTCCACTAGACGTGCATTGGATTTCACAAATAAAAGCTTTTCCTTTAATGTTCATTATTTAGGTTGGATTGCACAAGAATACTCTCTTCTCGAAACGTTTTAACACATATTTCTGGAAGATTCAGTTATCTAATCTAGATCTCGAGATTTTACAAGGAAAAAAGTTGTTCAGTTTCAGTGTTGTGTATTATTATATATGAGGTTGTTTGTCAATCGTACTCAGTTATTTTGTAATTACTCAGGAATATTGAAATCCACCAGTGTCATATGCCTCCAATTATCTTTGAAGGTGCAGTCATAGCTCTCAATCATACCGCTAGAGGCTAAATTCTCCTTCAAAGTTTTCACATTTACTAGAAAAATTGATTAAATTTTCATCAGAAAAATTGTCTTTAGAAGGTTGACTACTAACTGGCAGCGCTGCCATTCAGGCTACTGTGACTTTCACTATCTCTTGTGTTCTAAATATGTATATATGCAATGTATACTGCAAGTTACCTATACTTCGATGTGACCGATATTTAAAAGAAACTGTATATAACAAAAGTTCCCACCCTAAGGACATTATGCCAATTACAATATTGCAGTAATTGCAGGTTTAAGAGAAAGTCGTCTGATAGTGTTACACCACACCAGTATTTATTTGCTTCATTTGTAAATTTTATGTTTGTCAATTTACACTCTCAATGTTGGTTACTAAACTGTCATTTAGTAATTTTGCAAAGAGAAGTGTAATGTGGATGTAAAATAAAATAAATACATAAACTATACAATAAATACAGGAAATAGAAATCAATAAAATAAAATATATATATATATATACTTGTATATCGACTAGGCTTTGCTTAATAAAAAACAGCAAAAATTAAAGAATGAAAATATTGAGTGGACTGAATATAATGTAATGTAATTGTTGAGCTACAAAAGTGGACATTAAAAATTTATAATTATATGGAAAACATGAATACATAAATTAAATTTATAATGGGTAGCAAATATTATTCATTATCACTTTCAATAAGCCATAGGAATGGCGCTTATAAGGAATAATTCTTGTGCCTCTAATTCTTGGGGCACCAATGCACTGCTACTTGGCTGATGATTGTAGATAATATTAAATGGACTCCCAGAAGCTACACGGCAGCAAACCAACCGGAAGTAACAACCATGAGTTTTCACAATGAGCTCATGCAGGCCACGGGCCGCCGCTAAATTAGCAAGACAACTATCGTAAGGACAGTAGCCAGGAAAACCAGAAGTAAAAAAACTTGGGTTTTCACCGAACTGGCATGAATTGTACAGACAGATTTACTCCAACGAGTGTTACACTCTTACTCCAACGAGTGTTGTATAGCGACTGACAGAGAGAGGAAGAATGCATAGGTTACCCCCTCTCTGGCTTCAGGACACAGCCTAATAGATTAGTAAATTATTATCAAGGCAGTATAATATCCCCCCCGAAATAAAATTATGTTGGCGGCAAATTTAAATTTATATTAAATACCGGATAACAACTATGAGGCCATTGTCATTGGTTGTCTTTTGTGTAGTCTGGCAGAAATTAAGCTTATGTTCAGAAGTAAAACTGAAAAATCTAAACGTAAAAGGCATAACAGCAGGTAAATGTAAACAGGATAAACGGAACATAAACATAAATGAATATGGAAGCCACAAAATAAGGGCATGATCAGGCTGGTAGACGGGGAGATTTGACCAACAAAGTGTTGGAGGTTTTGTTGTTTCTGTGTGTGTGTGTGTGTGTGTGTGTGTGTGTGCAGAAAGTCGGTTACATGACGAAAGCGACATCCACCTCCATCACCTGAGCTAATCAATTTAGGCCTTGGGGGGGGGGCAGTATATTTGAATAGGCCCGCTGATCCATCATGACGTGCTCATCAGCCAAGTACAGAAACAACACACGCAAATACACACACACACACACACACACACAGTAATAAACAAAATAAAAATACTTTTTTATACTGTTCCGTATGAAAACCCATTTACATTAATTAATTGTTCACAATTTGCGAATATTATCTTGAATGAATAATTGTGTTTATTTAAATAAACAGCGCGCTCCCTTTAGAGTTTCTATTAAATTAAATTCCTCTGTTCCGACCGGTTATCTTTCTCTTTCTGCAAAAAGGAAAGAGCGGTTCAAGAAAGAGGTGGTGGGAACTCTTCGACATTCACCGGAAGTACTCTTTCTCTAACTCAGGTATAAAGTGTTTAAGAGAATATTTTTAAATAATGTTTCCTGTGAGTGGTATGTGAGTGCTCGTGCGTGGTTGCGTATATGTGACAAGAAGTTTTTGGTCAAAATCTATCAACCGGAGGTACAAATACGGTTCCACCACGAACATAATATAAGTTACATTAAATGTAACACTAAAATTTTCAGCTTGAAGAAAATCGATTGGCCGGAAGTGCAACTTTGGAGAATACGTTTCTAAATTTTCCAGAATTTTTCTTGAAAATGATTCCAACGGTTTTCTTTAAATTTTGTGCCCAGACATAAAATCTATCATTTTTATTTGGATTTCTTGGAAAAATTTATTTTAAGGAAGTTCTGCGCCTTAAAAGGTGAAATTGGACATCGTACGTCATTTCGATAACGTACGTCATCTGGAAGTTTGTCTTTAATGAATTGTGTTTTTCATGTCAGTTATTCCCGATTTTCTTCAGATTTCGCGCCTTCACATAATTACTACACATATATAGGACTATTAATTTTATTTGAAATCTTTCTCCAGGGAAATTGATTTTAGCGAGGCACTTTAGGGGGGGGGGGGGGGGGGGGCAGCTGAAGTTAAATCTACCATTTTACTTAAGGTTTTTTTTTGTTATTTTCAAGAATTTATCCTTATGGCTCTCGTCGCTTTCTTGTAAATATTGTATACTAATTTTACATTGTCTGAGACATGTCATTTCGTTTGAAATGAATTACTCAATTCATTCAACATTTTTTCTAAACTGTCATTTAGTAATTTTGAAAATAATGAATAACGCAAAAATATAGCTACAGCTACCGAGTTAGGCTGCCATAGTAATTTATCATGATACCATTTTATATATACTCACAAAATATAAAAATTTAATATTTATGTGTGTTTGGGGTAAATAGCATAAAGTAAAACACATGAAGCTCTAACCTGATTTTCCATTAACTTATAAACAGAGGATGAAAGGCAAGATTTAGTTTTGATACAATGTTTTTATATTCAAATGTTATTTTTTGCACAAATATCTAAGCTAAGTTTGGCTATGTCTCGATTCTCCCAAATGGTGGTTCCTTCTATTGATGAGATTTTTGAACTGTTGTCTAACATTAGGACTAAGGACGGTTGCGTTAGTCCATATTCCAAACCAGTCTTAACAATTAAAAACAATTTATGGTAAACCATACAGCTCACTGCCCGATGATGGTCTGGAAGAGGGACTAATGACAACCCCTTCGTGGTACACATCATTTTAAAGATCACTTTAACAGCGAGTAAACCCTCTTCGGGACGGTGGAAAGAAGACCAAATACTATGACGCACCTGGGGCGGGTGTTGGTGTAGTGGTTATGAGCATGGACTTGTAAGTGGGAGGACCCCAGTTCGAGTCCAGCGTATAACTGCTAAATTTTATATTTGTTTAAAAAATGTTAATAGTAAAGTAGGTGATTCCGCCCCCGTCCACGACACCTAATTGGGTAGTTGGACGTTAACCCCGCCTGAAAAAGTAGGCATTACCTTACCTTACCTTACTATGACGCACCGTTTTCAATATAAAACTTATAGGTGAACGGAAAATCGGTTGAAGCTTCACATGTTCTATTTTATGCTATTTACACCACACATTCACACACACACACACACACACACACACATATATATATATATATAAACATATAAAATTGTATTTACTATAGCAGCCTAACTCGGCGGTTTCTCCGGCTCTTAGGGACTTGCTGCATATCAATGGAAGTTCTTAGGAATCGGTCCAACAATTTTGACAGAAACATGGGTATCAAAACCCGTGATATAAGAACATTATAATTGTTAATTATATCGAAATTAACTAAGACCATTACATTTATTCATATATGTTTATACATTATTATGAAAATACTAATTTGATAGATGGACATTAAACTGCCTTATAGCCTTAAAATATGCTTTACTTGATATATGAAATATATATTATACTTAGATAGTTAAATATAGGCAGACACACAGACTTACATCAAACAGTTTCTATTTTCCGTGGTAGCCTGCTTCATTTTGTGGTCATCGACCGGTTTCGGGCGTTCGCCCATCTTCAGGATGCGTTTTTCAGACAGTGTGACATCACAGACTTGCACAGAGCAAACTTAGTTTCACACTCAATGAATGAAAATTGATTCGTTATTTGTCATTCGAAAAAGTATGAGTAATAAATGAAGATGAAGCTATCCTGAAGCCCATAAATCGATGTATTGCTACGTGCAGTCATCTGTGGAATGAATGGTGGAATACAAGGTGATCGTACTATTGAATATCTGATTCAGGCATCAGTGGAATAAGTTTCATACAACAAAATATTAACTATTGTTACAGTTGTAAATTTCAATAAAATAAAATGTCCTATTAGCATGTTAAATTAATAATTATATAAAACAGAGAAGTAGGAAGATAAATATTTAGTAAAATAGAGAAAATAGAGAAACAATCGTAAATAAATCAAACAGATAATTGATGGAAATATGTGGCAGGTGTGGCAACAGCGTTAGCGCAACAACAACAGCTGTTTAATTAAATATACTGTAATTAATATATTTCAATGTTGTCAATGAAATCATTAAATACATCCACTAAGCCTGTATGTCGTTACTTATCGCCGAGCGAAGAGAAGACGAGTATGGCAGGGGCGCATTCATAAATATTTAGTAAGTTCAATTAGTGAGTTTGAGAGCGCCAATGGCAACGGGTGCCACCATCAATCGATTAATGCTCTGTTGAGTATGCTCTATTCTTATTGCATCAGTTGAGTATGGACAACAGTTATGATAAAGAGTTGTCTGTGTGAGTTTTAGGTTCTCGTGGTTCACGTGTTATTGCCCATCGTCATAAGATATAGTCACATATGTATTAAGGATGTTAGGCAGTTTAAAACAGTAAAAGACGTCACTTGTGAAATCACACAATTGTTGCAGGAACTAAAACTTTGAGCTGCAAGATTCTGAAGAAGTTTACAGGCAGTGTGGAATCAAAACACCCTCAAGAAACAGGCACTTTTATTATAAGGACTATTCTTCATTTATACATTAGACTTGGCACAATAATGCTTAACTTTCAAATATATGGACTGAATAACAGTTATAAGTTACTTGAAAGTGGTGATTTGTATGGTGCAGTTTTTGGGCAGATGTAGTTTAAAGTCAATTCCTTGAAAGGGAGCTCTTTTAATAGGGAGAAATCCGCACCACATAATCTTCCAATTTACAAAAGTTCAAAGGTAGCTTAAAGTAAAGTGTTGATATGGTTACTGGGCCTGTTAGTCTCAAATCTAATAATCTAATAATTTGCATATGTTCCAGAGCTAGAACACATAAAGGGTATACCAGGTTGAACGGGATTAGTTCAGGAAAAATAATAATAATCCACTATGATGTGAGCCCTTAATTTGGTAGCAATTACAAGAATTAGAGGGAGGGCGCAAGTAGTTAGCTGTTTGCAATCATCTAAATTTCAATTTTCTTATAATGTCAGCTTTCAGAACTTACCTGTTTGAATAGAAATTTGTTTGGCACAAATTGGAGGGCAGTCTTTTGTTTGTTTAGAGTTCCAAGACTTTGCAGATGAATGTACTACATATTAATTGACATCTTATATCAAAACAACAAATTACAGTTACAGAATGTTAGAAATTCTGACATTACAATTATCATTAATATTATTTAACAATTTGTAAATTACAAACAAACATTATTTAATAATCTGAGTAGTCAGATTACAAACAACACCTGATGTTTTTTCTAATCGTAATTGTAAGAAAATGAGTTTGGAGATTCCGTAGAAACTAAGAATTCGACGCACGATTTTATATCATTAAGAGTTTGGTGAAAATATTACGAGAGTTAGAAGGCATGTTGAATCCTTCAAATTTATTAAAATATTAAAGTAAAAATTTAACAGAGAATATTAAAGTTCAATAGATTCATTTAGTAAATTCATTATTAGGGAAAATATTTGAAATTTAATTCGGAGGAACCAAATGACAAAACAGAGTCCCGCAAGTTTGTTAGATCTAGTTGAAAAATAAACATTTTCGTCTGTCAGAAGGAAAATAGTGGGAGATCTAAAAGAACCCAAAGGATGTGAGTCGCAAAAATGCCGCTGCCGACTGTAACGTCTCCACCGAATTTTGGTTATGGATACCTGTACCATACTTTGCAGTACTACAGAGGGGGCTTTTACCTTGACACTTGCCTGCATTGCCAGGAAAGTAATCTTTTAATGGAAATGACGTTTATACAAGAAAGGCTGCATGGACCTTGTTAGATTTGGCTTAGGAAAAACAATTATATCAAGTTGGAACAAAAGCAAAAGAATATCCACTTTCACAGAAGTCTGTATCTTATTGTTTGAAATATAATGACCAAAATTAATTGGTAGACAGTGAAAATCTCTAACGTGACATTTGCTGTACATTGGCTGAGTAACTTAATTGGCTAAACGTCGCCGAAAGAGCGAGGAGAAGTTAAACAGAAACTTTGCGGGCAGAAAAATCTTAATATTTACTTTTTAGACAATATCTGGTGTGAAACACTCACACGACTTTCTATTATGGCCACAGTTAGTACATTCCTAATTGACAAACTTGAAATTTTTACTAAATATTTTGTTAGCTCAAGGTCACATTATGGATGTTGATGTTAGGTTTATCTGAATATGACTGCATACAGTGTATCATATATGTGTCTCTGTCAGTCCCCTGCAAAACTTGTACTGTCAGTTCCATGTGTTCAATTGGCAGTTAAAAAGTTTGGCCTAATTCACAGTTTGAACGCCGCTTACATTAATTCTTGTGACAAATGGTTCAAATAAAAGTGATAGGTTTGTGTATCTGCAGTTAGCATTCTAAGTTAAAAGAAAATTCTTGAGTTTTTACGAGAAAATTCCAAAGAACTCCTGATCTCTTCTTTAATTTTGCGCTTCCGGTTAATCGACTTTCTTCAAAATGAATTCCAGCAATGCTTTTAATGTGCTACAATATTATGCAGGTTTTAGAAATGCACATATCCGAACAGGAACTTCAGAGAGCTTAACGTAACAGAACCCTCGGAACCCTCCAAATCCAATTTTCCCGCAAAACCTTACAAATAAAAGTTACTGGCCTTTGTGAATGTAGTCAGTGTGACTAGTTTAAAGAAATTCGTTGAAGCCCTTTCCTGAGAAAATCATGAAAAACTGAAATAAGTTTTTCTTGCAGCATAAAAACTGAAATAAGTGAGACACCTTCATGGTCACATGCGATCTTGGGACCTGAATATCAAGTACAGCTTTCTGTTTTTGAGAGATTTTTTCAGACATATACAAACACATACACAACACACTGTGACCATTCACCAAAGCATTTTTTCGTGTTCAGTAAATCTCAAAACGTGTATTGCTGTTCAAAACTAAATATAGACAATTTGTTACGATTGGCAATACTTCATCTTACAGGAGAAAGAGAAATTTTAAAAGAAAAGACAAATTAATTGGCACTCCAGTTGGCCATAAAGGTGACACAATTAGCACCTGTTTAGAAGTGGCGTTGCCAAACAGCCGCAATAGGAAGCGCCACTTAAGTAAAGTTTTGCTAAACCGTTCTTCCATTTAAAAATAAGTACATAATAAATATATCTATGTTGGTCTGGGTAGAAAGAGAGTGAACAAGCTTGAAGAGTTTCCAAGATTTATATTTAGAATGAAAGTTTTCCTTCAAGAGGACATCGTGGAAAGTTTTTCTTTTCGGAAAAGAGAGGAAAAAAAGAGAAAAATGAAAGTGGATTGAGTGAATGAGTTTCACAGATATGAAATATTCATGTATAATTTAAATTTTATTTTTATTTCCATTAAAGTTTGATAAAAAGTGGAATAATGATTATTATGGACGATTTGTTTTATATAGAGCGCGCACCAGTCAAGTACCGTCTCTGTCACTCACATCTCTTTCTCTCTCACCCTCTCTCTCTCTCTCTCTCTTTGTGAAAGAGAAACAAGAGAAAAGGAAAAAATATAAAAACAATTTCAGTAGTTCATTTTATTTTGCGTTCTCTTCTATTCAAAATGGTTTCGCTGTTGAAAACGCATTAGAACTAATGGTTCCTTTTTATAGTTCCTTGGAGCTACTAAATGCACAGCCGTTTTGTGACCTGAATGAGGTACTCAACTGACTTAATGATGGTGACTTCCATTGATGGGGCAGTTCCAGCTCTAAAAGCCTCTTTCTATTTTCATGGCCCAGTGGCCCAGCATATATCTCGGCGTCTTACGTCCAAACTCACAAAAATTATATATCTGGTCCAGTATATTACATGCAATCTGCAGATATAATAACAACTGATTGTATTTTGTAATGTATTTGTAGGAATATAAAATTTAAATAAGGGATGCCAACTATTATTATTATGAGATTTTGTTACACACACACACACAAACACGGTAAGGTATTAACAAAAAAAGTAAATAATTAGGGGTATCTAAGATGAGCTAATTATTTATTAATCCTGTTGGAGTTTAGAGTTTCTGCTGAATTGTAATTTTATTATATAATATACAGTTCCATTAACAAAGACCTGTATCCGACAGATTTGTATTGCTCACTTGAACATGATTATGCTAAGAACCCACGAAATTTGATGAATAATCAGAAGAAGGCCTGCTGACCATTAAACTTAGGTCACTTGTAAAAGTATAGTTTTCCCTCCCCATTAGTTTATCATAATTATAGAGACCTAATTGCCGACAACATTACCATTGGATGTGTGATATGTCAACTATGGCCGAAATAGTATTTAGATTGATATTGTGCTGATAGTTAATATTGCAGATCTGCCTTAATAACGCTAATGCCCAATCACTAACCAACAATTACTTTGATTGATAATTTAATTATTAATAACGTTATAATAACCGATTGCAATCAATAGCATCTGCCACCTGAATTCCTTGGCTAATTTGTGCAGTATTAGTTGCATATCTAGCCAATAAAAATTTGACTTGCAAAATCAATATTCAAGTGAGTATGTGTTAATATAATGTATCTATATAGTATCCAGTTTACTGGAGAAAAATTAAAATCATTCGGTAATATTAGAATGTATTCATGATATTATAGGTAGCAGAATAATGATGTCTGTATTCAGTCTTACTAATCTAGTTTAAGTTTTTAATATTACTCTCTGCCATTAAAAAGTATATCATAAAAGGAATAGGATTAGGGGTAATTATTTGAAAGAGGTTGTCATAAGCAGATGAGATAATCATCGTAGGAAGAGGAAACCTTATTTAGTGACACACAAACATAAATACATACATACTTACAGACTATTCGCTAAAAGCAATTTTATCGACACAGAGGAGCTCAAAGCATGCATTTCCGATGAAAACTCAATTTCGAAGAAAATGTGACTCGATCGTATACTTGCTATATTTCTGGGTGTAAAAGAGAGTAACAAGGTATTAGTAGCCAGATAGAGAAGATTGTTGCCTCAACTAGCAAAATATGTAAGTGATGTATTTTAAAACGATATTATACTTATCGTGAGTGGCATAATTATAAATGATAATGGAGACGGAAGTTGGGAAAGGATATTGGCTAGAATAACGTAGAAGCAGAGTAGTAGAGTAGAAACCGAGGGTTTGGCGGTCAGCGAGGAATGATGCTAGGAATATACGAAACTGTGGTCAGTTCTGTTGCCAAAATATGGAAGCAAAACTTGGATTTGTAACAAAGACTCGCGGTACAGCGTAGACAGATTTGGAACAAAGACTCGCGATATTGCGTACACAGATTTGACCTTCCAATTCTTTTTTTTTTTTTACGAAAAACATCCAAAATCTGAGACGGAAATAAGGCAACTGGTGATTAAGAACAATACGCATGAAATGTACGGACTGAATATAGAGATAATAATATCTTTTGTGAGATACCAGCGGCTTTATAGCGGTCCGTGCATGTCGGCTTACACACTCTATGGGGCAGGAGTGTCAGCCGAAATGAGGTGGCTGACCCAAGATGAGGTTTAAGTAAATTGGTCGACAATATTCGACTGAGTTGGGCCGAAATGAGAAGATTTCGATTATATTTAAGAAACTGTGGTCAAGAAGTTATAAAGATAGCAAGAATTGCATTCGCTAATACATTGTACTGGACTTGACAGGAAAGGTAATGCATCGTTGACTTGCGCTTACATGCTCAAAGGTGGTGCGTGGATGCTGTTGCTAATAGAACTATTGAGTCTAACTTTAGTGTGGCGAATTGATGGTGATTGGTTCTATTACTCAGGAAATTGATAGGAACTAACACAAAGGGAATTATTATAGAGATGTCCAGCAATCTATAGGTCGATTTCGGTTGTATAGATCAAAGAAGAAAATATTTGCCTTCTCTTATTACAGTAATCTGCCTATTGCCGCTTTCGAACTCACTTTTTTTTCTTTACAAAGCAAATGCAACATGTTTTGCTCTGCCAATTTATATATTATTGCTGATTTAAATAATGAATTTTGCCGACTCAAATCAACTAATATGTTCAGAAAAAATCCGACCTTTCATAATACACTGCGACTACTTTGATAGTTCTGAATTTTACAGAGGACTCCAAAAAAATGACAATAAGGTAAGATGATTAAGGTGAGAAAGCGATCGTTAGCCATAGTCTCTCCTCGGCAGGTTTTTAGGAAGTTTGCCAGATTATTCCATCTTCTCCCTTTATTTTTTCTGGTAAGTTTCTATGTCACCTGACTTCAATAGTTACTTCAAGGTTGGAGGAAATTATAGAAATCATTTTTAAGAAAATTAGGAAAACTGAATGCAATCGGTAAAATGGGACTTCCGGTCAACAGATTTTTTTTTCAGTCTTGCAATTGTTTTAAAACACTTATTAACCTTAATAATATAGAGATGGGGGAAAAAAAATTGGTGTGAAACACTCACACAACTTTCTCTCACTCGAATTTGCATAGTTACATAGTCTCCAGTTTACCGAACTTTAATATTATATAACATTTTATTATTATAATTTATTTGTTTAATTGCACTAATAATTGGTTCGATTCCTTTTTTAATGTTTTGCGAGAAACTAGATTTTGATTGCATTAGGTCAGGCGTAGATTTACATCTTTTTAGTACTCTTTCAATACTTCGTGGACTGCGCCACCTACGTAAAATTAAGCACAATACAAGGAATAGCTAAAACTTCTGGTCAAAGACAAGTTGTTTAACTGAATGCTGTGAATTCCTTGGAAACAATTTGGTGGGGTTTAACACCAATTTTATTACGTTCCATTAGTGTCAAGGGCCAAATACAAAATGGCAGACCTATCTTGCATTTTTATCTAATTCTCTTTTGCTTTCTTTTTCAACAATGAATTGAAAATTATGATTTCTTTTTTTTTATAGTTCACATTAACTATATAATAAAATAGTAAATATTATGTTGGGAAAAACTTGATTTTTTGTATACAAAATTTTTATTGCACAATTTGATGATTTATAAAATACCTACGAACGGAAAATTAGTAAAAAAATTCTAAACTAGATTTTTCAAAGAAATAATTAGCTACAAATAACAACCAATCACAGTGTGAACGCGTAAAATATAGGCACCACGCGTTGACCACCAACATGATAATTCTAAATTTCTGATTTGCCTGACAATACACCCCCCCCCTGTGTTTCCACCTTCTCTTCTACACTATGATTGGATAATTATTTATAGCTAATTATTTCTTTGAAATTAGTTTAGAATTTTTTTACTAATTTTCCATTCGAAGGTATTTTATAAATCATCAATGCAATAAAAAAAATTATAAAAAAATGCAAAAAATCAAGTTATTCCCAACATAATATATACTATTTTATATAATTAATGTGAGCAATAAAAAAAAATTCAGAATTTTCATTTCATAGCTGAAAAAGAAAGCGGAAATGCATCCTATGTATGTCCGCCATTTCGTTTAGTCGTCATACTAATGGAAAATAATCAAATTGATGTTAAATACAATTTTCACAAAATTTTCACTAAAACAAATTTGCTTAATCCTGAAGTATTTAGCTATTCATTATATTGTCCTTAATTTTATGTAGGTGGGGTGGCGCAGTCCGCAAAGTATTGAAAGAGTACTATAAAGATAGAAATCTACGCATGAGCTAATTCAATCAAAATCTAGTGTCTCGCAACAACATAAAAAATAATAATAATAATGTCTTTATTTATAATAAGTACAAACAAAAGACAACATAAAAAAAGTAATCGAAATAATTATTAGTGCAACAAATAAATTATAAGAAGAAGCGCTATATATAAGTGTTCTGGTGTGAAACACTCATACAACTTTGTTTTACGTAGTTTCCAAAACTCTTGCTGCAGTTTACAAAATTGTTGTTAGAAGACAATTTATAATTACTAAATAAAAATCATATGGTTATATTAATGTTCTAAAAAAAATCAAGTGTGTTTTTCGTTGGCAAAAAATCATTGTAGTTGAATCTGAATAAAAAGAGTATTTGCTTTCGTTTAGTACACTTTTCGTTGTGGTTATTCGTACTATTGTACTACTTTGTTTATGTACAATTATATTTATCAACCTTTAAAGTGTTTATCTTAAATTTATACAGTCCATTCGATTAGACATTAAACTTACCAAGAATCAGCGCAACACACAAACATTGGTCTTACTCCGGACCGGATAAAAGTTACATCGTGTGGAAATTCAGTTCTTTACAAACTTTTTCTCAATTTTCGTCGTTGGAACTACCCAATTCCCATTATGGAAAAAGAGCTACGTTATTACAAACGTTGTTTGTTTCAAATTAGAGATCAAATTGCAACCTCGTTGGAAAAACCACCTTCTTCAGAAATAGTCTCAAAATTAGAAGCTTTAATTGGTGAGTATGTAGATAATAAAGTTGAATATTTTAAGATTAATAAGAAAGCAATATTGGAACTTGATGGAGAGGATAAGGATACAGAGAAAAAGGAAAGCGATTTGTTGAAGGAAGCTGATGAAATTCGTGACGTATTTGCTACATTAGAAGCTAAAGTAAAAGAAATGAACAAGTTGATCAATAAAGATGTTAAGTAGAAATTCTATTTTCAGTTCAACATCATATATTAGCAACTTAAATTCAAATGATACTCCAAAATTACAAAAAATTAAAGTTCCAAAATTTGACGGAGATATCAGAAACTTTATAGATTTTAAAAATTTGTTTAAAAATTTAGTGCATGACAATCCTGAGATTCCTAATGTACAGAAACTGTATTTCTTAAAAATTGCCTTGATTGATAATGCTGCAGGTATTGTAAAGGATGTTGCTTTAAGCGATGCTGCATATGAAGAAACATGGAACGCATTATGTAGCCGTTACGATAATAAAAGATCAATTATTAAGGCGCATTTGCATGACCTTTTTAGCCTCTCTAAAATCAAATCTGAGTTGGGTATTCGTGTACTTCTAGATGACTCAAATAGAGCGCTTAGAGGACTGAAAGCAGCTGGTGAAAACGTAGATAGCTGGTCGACAATGCTATCCTTCATGATTTCTGTAAAATTAGATGAGGTAACCAAACGCGATTGGGAAAATTCAGTCACATGCAATACAAAATTTCCTTCATTTGATCAGTTGACTAAATTCCTAGAAAATCGTGCTTTCACCGTTGAAGATAGGCAAATAGAAACTGATAAATTGAAACTAACCCCTAAAAACACAATTAGGAGCGATTCATCAAAAAAATCATTCCTTGCCTCCAAACCGAAATGTGTAGCGTGTAATAACTTTCATCGGCTAATAGAATGCAGAATTTTTCTTGGAAAATCTCCAACCGAACGGTTTCATATTGTAAAAAATAATCAGTTATGCCAGAATTGCCTTGGCAAAGGACATTTTGCGGCTACATGCCAATCCTCTTTATGTAAGTCTTGCGGACTAAAACACAACAGTTTACTTCATTTCGAGAAACCAAAACTGCTATCGAATACCGTTCAATCGGAGTCAGTAAGCAAAAATATTGAAGCTATTCAAGCTAATCCTCCTGCCTCAGATTCCTCATCGTTGGAGAAAAATTCGTGTGCTACAACTGTCGCTGATAAGGTTATTTTATTACCTACTGCTGTTGTCAAGTTTCGTTGTGGAAAAACCATGGGATCAGAGAGAATTTTGTCGGACTCTGCTTCGCAAGCTATTTAATTTCCGAGACCTTCGTTCGTAGGTATCACTTGCCAACAAGTCGTACATCGCATTTAACTACCATATCAGGCATAGGTGGCCAGCCTGTTAGCTGTAACCGTACATGCTCATTGTCGCTCCTGTCTAGGATAAATAATTTCTCTTTGGACGTTACTTGTGATGTTGCTCCATTTACGGCCTTTAAATACGAAGTCTCTGCTGCGTCCTACAAAAAACTAAAAGCTAAAATAGAATACATAAAATTCGCTGTAGAAGCACTTCCCTACAACGAAATCGATATAATTATAGGCGCCGAGTATATTGAAAAATACTTATTAAATCAAAAGATTACTGTGGAAGACATAGTTCTTCGGGATTCACAATTTGGTTGGATGGCCACTGGGTTTGTCTGCCCCGGCGGTGACAAACAAAATTCTATATTGTCTCACGTCGCACTTCATTCACATGTCATTTTTTCGATAGAAGATCAGTTACGAATATTTTGGGAATTGGAAGAAGTAGATGTCCCTAATATAGCCACTAGGGAACAAGAAGAATGCCATCGGCATTTCGAAGATACATATCAGCGTAACGAAAACGGTCAGTTTGTAGTACGGTTACCATTGAAAGGCTGCCCTTCTTCGTTAGCGGATAATCGTTTAGCAGCTTTACGATCATTAACCAAAATCGAATTATCGCTCCCAGAGATTCAGACTGAGTACCACAAATTTATCCAGGAGTATAAAGATTTGAAACATCTCGAAGCGGTAGAGCTTGGAAACGCCAATATTGGTATCCCTTATTTTCTGCCGCAATTATTAGTACTTCGACCTGACAAGACCATGACTAAATTGAGAGTAGTTTTTCACGCGTCTTCGAAGAATAGATCCGGGAAGTCACTTAACGACATTTTGAAAATTGGACCAGTATTGCAACCAGATCTGTTTGACATTGTTTTAAGGTTTAGGCAACATCGTATCGCGTTTTGTGCAGACGTAGAAAAAAATGTATCGGCAGGTTCTTGTTCATCCGGAGGATAGAGAGCTTCAGAAAATTTACTGGCGAAGAGAT
>JAAEAF010004024.1:0-12775 GCA_011037195.1 Triatoma infestans | reverse complement strand
GGAGAGTAATATTTTAATTCCATCAGAAACACCTAAACATAAATACCATACCAATTTTACATTTCAGCAAATACACGAGGCCAACATTAATATCAAACCCTTAGAAGAAATAGAGGAACTCCCTCTTGATGAACATAATTTGATATATTGTATAATAATACTAATTACTATCATTTTCTCTGTGTATTTAATATGCCAAACCAAATACTGCCAATTAAAAAGATGCAGGAACCCGGATTCACCGGAAATAGAACCAGCCCAGGAGTCTACCCCCGCTGGAAGACCACACCCTTACCCAAGGCTACCTATTTAAGGGCTGAGGACAGCCCTAAACTAAAGGAGGGAGGAGTTACGACAGCAGTTCTCACGAACATCTGATACTTTGCTGACACAACATAATAATTGCATAAATACACCCAACATTCATTATTGTTGTCTCTCCATTACTTTCTGAGCTGCCATACTGTGTATCTGTGTTTTAATAAAATTAAATTTTTTAAAAAGTGATTTGTGTTTTCGAATACCATAACTAACACACGGTGTTGTCCGGAATAATTTGGTGTGGAAAAGAAACTGGTTCTTAACAGGGAAAAAAGTGAAATTATTTAGTCTCAGCAAATAGTGAGCTGTGAAACGAAAACATTCCTTGATCCATGTCGGGAAGTTTGAAGTAGGGCGGTTGCTTTGATGGCGTATTATAACTTAAAACCAGAAAATCGGCTTGATTGAAAGCGCTTTCGTCGTACCGTATATCATTTCACCTGCTGAGCATTTATGTCATTCGAACCGTGGTAGGGATGTTATTATATGGCTGTTTTTCGTAATGCCCTATCTTGGCTACGACTAATCCGGTTTACCGGATATGTGCGTTATGTTTGAAACCTAGTATTGTTAGCAATTGGAAAAGATAACTTGCAAATTGTCTTTTCTAATCACTTGTAATTTGAAAAACAAACAATCTAAAAAATTTTTTTTTTTTTAACTTAAGGCGCGAGTTATATTATTTGTGCCACAAAAATGTTTTTTAAAAAAGAACACTTTATTATTATTAATGGTACAAATAATAGAATAACATGTGACACTTAACTAGACTCTTAACAAAACATAGATCACTAAACTATACTGCTTCCGGCGGACTGACCTGGCTGACTGACTGCAGAGGGGGTTTCAGCTACTGTATATATGCTGGTTAGTATCTTGGATTGAGTGCGTAGGCGTCTGGGTGCTATGTTAACGTTTTCTATGATATAACTCCTCCGCCCTTAAGCTTTCGTGTCCTCACTAAAAGGCTGAAGCTTTTGGAGGTGCTGTTGGTAGGCGGCCATGGGAGTTAGAGAAATTGGTGTACTGGATGTTCGACTGTTTGGTAGTGGTGGATGAACTTCTGCTTGTTCCTCTTCTATGGTTTTTGAATTTTTGGTGTGTTGTAGATGTTACAGATATACGAGGTGTGTAAATTAAGTAATGAGACTGATTTTTTTATTTTTTTTTTATTCAAATAAAATTACAATTCAACATTGTCCCCTTCAAAGTAACTACCTTGGGAAGCCACACAACGCTGAAGACGATTCTTCCATTCGTCATAGCAGTGCTGGAACTCGGATACTGGAATAGACTACTTCAGTTGGTCGGTTACGGCTGTTTGAATATTCTCCAATGTTCCAAAATGACGTCCTTGAGGTGATTTTTCAATTTGGGGAACAAAAAAAAGTCACATGGACTCAAGTCGGGTGAATAAGGAGGCTGAGGAGCCACAGGAATGTTATTACTGGGCAAATACTCATTTTTTATTACTGAATTACTATTTTTCGGAACCATTTTTGCACAAATTTTTCTCATCCCCAATTCATTAGTCAAAATTTGATGAACGGTTGTGTGAGTCAAATTCAACTCTTCGCCGATCATTCGGACTGTCAAACGACGATCTGAACGCACGAGATCGCGGATTCTGCCAACATTTTCGTCGGTTCTTGAAGATGAAGGCCTTCCGCTGCGAGGCTCGTCTTCAATTGATTCCCTTCCTTCTGCAAACGACTTAAACCACCTAAAAACCTGTGCTCTCGACAAAACATTGTCTCCATAGGCCTGGCACAGTTTTTCAAACGTTTCCGTTGCACTGTGCCCAAGTCTGAAGCAAAACCTGATAGCACAACGTTGCTCGTAATTGATGTCACTCATTTTTAAAACGCACTGAAAAAACCTTGCTCACAAAAAAGTCACTACGGACAGTGCAACAACTCTAGCATTTTCAAATTTGCACTGGACGTGTATCAGATGTTTACTTTGCCCTACCACGCATGCGCCGCGTCTCCAGTGTTGCCAGATCGAACACTAGAAAATCAGTCTCATTACTTAATTTACACACCTCGTATATAGTGCTTTTCGGTAGTGAAAGGCAAAGTGTAGTAGAGAGGCGGCGATGGAAATGATGATGGTTAGTGTGAAAAAGACGAGAGTGTGGTTGGTGGAATTTTCTTCTTCTTCTTCAAGTGCTTCGTTTGGAAGAGAATTAATATTAAGGTTGTGAAGATCTGAAAAGGAAATATTGGCGAGGTTTTTGGTGTGTTTGGGATTTTATCTATTACAATATAGTTAACCTCTTTGTATTGATATATTGCCTTACAATTGTTTAATTGCTTTTTATCATTGAGCTGTAGTAAAGTAGTACGTTTAGTACTGATAGTAAAATTCATTTTGTTTTTTGCAATGCTTATGAGTGGGGTATTATAAATTAAATATTGGTTTATTATATCTATACTTTTTATACGAGTAAATGGTTTTGGTTCTAGCATACTTACAGTCTTACATCCTTTATTATTATTAAATATAGCAGATTAATTATACACATATCATCAATTATTGTTATATTTTTACAATAATAATTATCTTGTATCAGTTCACATTGTGCTTTGTATGTAACATTGGTTTTTAATACTAGTGAGGACTGTACCAGGGTAGTTAAGGGTGGTTGTTTTATTATTATATGGATAGGATAATAGGAAGTAGGTTTCGATTAGAGGGGTTTTAACGGTAACTGTATAAAATAATAGAGGTGCGTGGGTGTGATGGAGCAGTGGATTTTTCCAATTTGCCATAGAATTTCTGTATGTTCAGAGATAAGTTCCATATTGTTAATTAATTGCAATTCTCCTAATTCTTTGCGTGAGATTCGCTATTGTGGAGTACGGGCTGCCTGTAATGTAGAGTAAAGTTGATTTATTTCAAGGATGTTACTTACGTCATAGTTAAGGAGTTTCTTGATTTTTGAATTGTTGCCTCTTGTTATGGACAAGTCTTTATTAAATGCAATTATTAATTGTTGTTGAATGTTGTGTTCTAAATGGTGATCATTTCTTTCAATTTTGTTAATTACTTGGTCATAATGTTCTTTGTCTTTTGCGTTCGTGTTTCCGGTGATCCAGGATAAGGCTATTCCTAGTGCGTTTATAAGGCCTCTTTTAGTTCTTATCTTTTTTGAATTGACTAGTATATGATCCAGTATGTCTTGTGTATAGGCTATATGCATTTTTAGATAGGCTTTGAGGAGGGCATGTGAATTACTCTTTAGTGAGTCCGTATAATTACTTTTAGGGTTTTTCTTTGGTTCGGTAAGAGTATCTAGAGTGTGGTCAATGTTTATTAATTCTTCTTGAAGTCTTGATAAGTTTATGGAGTGCATGTAGGTGAAGTGTTTATCCATTATGTAAGAATCTCGTATTTTTATTGGTAATATGCCCGGGCCGTTAGTTAGGTCTGCCAATTTATAGGCCACTAGTTCCTGGCTCAGGAGTGTTAGGAGGAGGATCGTTAGCTTCATCGTCCTGCGAACAAGAAGGGACATTTGAGTGTTTTTCAAATTTTCTAGGTCTCTTGAGTTGGTTGGGGTGTATTTTGTTTGTTTTGATCTTTCCAGTAAGGATTTTCTGGAATTTGTCGTCGTAGATTACCTTTGTGTATTTGGGTTTTGTTTTGTTTCTTTTGTGTGTTTTAATATAGATTTGACCTGAGGGGATCTCTATCTCGGCGCGATTGATATTTAATTGCTCCGTTCTTTCTTCCTTTTCCTTGTCGATTATGTGTTGACACGGCTTTATGAATAATTCTCTTTGTGGTATTCTTCAGTCTGTATTTTTAGTAGAGTTGCTTGTTTTTGTTCCGATACCAGAGTGATTCCAAATGTAATTTCGTTTGGTGTAAGTTTTATTGCGCTGTTAGGGGTATTGTTGAATGCTATGAGTGCTAAATGAAGGGTCTGAGTTAAAGGTAGCTGTGGGTCGTCAGTTTTTATTAGGTTTAGGATTTCGATCAATGTCGAGTATGCTCGATTAATTAAGCCATTGGAGATGTGGTGATGCGGGGTTGTTAGATAGAGTGATATATTATTGTAGGTTAGGAACGGTTCAAGTCCTTCATTTGCAAATTCCTAGCCGTTGTCTGCCTGAATTTCAGCTGGAGCGGGGAAGATACTAAGGTAGTCTCTTATTTTGTCTATAATTTCTATGCTGTTAGTTGTATTTATAAGGTAGGCCGTCATTCTTTTGGAGAAGCAGTCAATGAGGATTAGAATTAAATGGTTGGAGTAGAATAGAGTGTCGATTTGGAGTCTTTCGAACGGTTTCTTAGGGGTTGGAGTCAGTTGATATTCTTGTCTTGGGGGATTTCTTTCGTATTTGACTTGCTTACATGTGTCACAGTTGTTTATGAATTTCGTAATGTCATCTAGCATACAAGGCCTAAATACTTTTGTTTTAATCGTTCGTAAGTGTCCGTAATTCCTCTATGACAAGTTTTACCTATTAGTTATTGTTGATTATCTTTGTCTTCTACGTCTATATTAAGTCTGAAGTACGTTTCAGTCGTATTGTAGGGTAAGTCGTAATAATAATATTCTCAAATAGTTTGTATACCTCGTTTAGGATATTGTCCATGACGGAGGACTGATTGGAACAGTAAAGCCCGCATGTGGTATAGAGTTTTAAATATTCTAGTGAGAGTTTTCTCAGCGTTTCTTCATGTGGCCACGCCAGTTGCCATAGTAGTCTTGTGTTTTCAGTTTTGTTTTACTGTCATTTGGGTTTCCTATACTGATGAATATTTGATTTTTTCCGTATTGACGCATTTACTTGTGTCTGTAATAGTGATTATTTGATTGGTAACTGGTTCCGCCTGTATGGAGGTTGTTGAGTCACTAGTTTCAGGGGGTTTCTGCTGTATCGTTAAGTCTTTAATTATGTCTTCTAATTGTTCTTCGTCTGCACGAGCATTTAGTATTTGATCTAGTCGAGTAAGTTTGCGAATGGGGAGGTTAACAAGTCACTTTAGTCATCGTCCGAGTCTGTTTGTAGCATGTATGATTCTTGGACGGGGTTTCGTGATAGCGCGTCCGCTACATAGTTTGTTTTTCCGTCAACGAGTTGTATGTTAAAGTCGTAGCTGTCGTTTCCATCGGATCATCTTTGCGTTTGGTTCCTTCATATTATGAAGATATTGTAGGGGCTTGTGGTCCGTTCTTATGGTGAATTTATGGCCGTAGAGGTATGGTCGGAAATATTTGCAGGCCCACACTATAGTTAACAGTTCTTTCTCGATCGTGCTCAATTTTTCTTCTCGGGCCGCTAGGGTGCGCGATGCATAGGAGATGGGGAGGTCTTTTCCATCTTTATTTTGGGATAGGACGGCTCCTAAGGCGAAGTTGGAAGCGTCTGTGGTTAGCGTAAAAGGTTTGGAGAAGTCGGGGAATTGCAGTATGGGACTATTGATGACTATTGAGTTTTTAGTGTTTAACAGCGGTATTGTATGAATCGTCAATTTTAATGGTGTCCTGGGTTTTCGTAGTTTTTCTGTCAGTGGCTTAGCTATTTTAGCATAGTTCCTTATCATTTTTCTATAGTATCCTGTCAGACCAAGGAATTGTTGGATTTGCTTTTTGGTTGTTGGGATAGGAAAATTTTTTATATCTACAACTTTTTGTGGATTTGGCCTGATGCCTTCTGCGGAGATGATATGTCCCAAAATGAGATTTCTTTCTTAAAGAATTCTGTTTTATCCATCTGTATTTTTAGATTATGTTTTTGGAGTAATTTAAATGTTGTTTCTAAGTCCTGTATGTGTTCTTCAATCGAGCTGAAAAACATAATGTCGTCCATGTAGACTAAAATATGCTTCGTGTTGGCAAAAACGCAATTCATTGCTCTTTGAAAGGTGGGTGAAGCGTTCTTAAGTCCAAAAGGCATTCTGAGAAATTCATAGTGCCCTGAATCTGTACTAAAGGCGATTTTGGGAATTGGCTTTGGGTCCATTTCAATATTGGGAAGGGGGAATCGGTCGTCGATGGTTTTTTTTCATTAAGCTTACGATAGTGTATAACTATTTTAATTTTTTTTTCCGGAGGCGTCTTCCTTTTTGGGGACCACCCATATTGGAGAGTTGTAAGGAGAATCAAGGGCGAATTATCTGCCTATTTAATAATTTTTCAATTTCTTGATTGACCAGTTCTTTGTAAACTTGAGGGTAGCGGTAGTGTCTGGAATATACAGGCGTTTCGTCATGAGTTTTTATTTCGTGCCTTAGAGGTTTGTGGCGCTAAGTGTATCGTCTTCTTCTTTTATGATTTCTGGATATTTCGTTAGTAAGTTTAATAAAGGTTCTTTTTCATTGGGGAACATGTGGTCTATGCGTAACTAGGTTTCAATAGTTTCTTTTGGAATATGAGATTTTTCATGAGTTGTAACAAATAGTTGTTCGTCCGTTGTGCTGTGTTTCATTTCGGTTGTGACTCCCGAGTAGGTTAATGTGTTGGTGCTAAAGTCTATAATAAGGTTTAGTTCTAGCATGGTATTTTTCCCAAGTAGCATGTCGTAGTTGTTTGAGAAAGGAAACACGTATAGTTTAACGTCATGTCTGATTCCTAAGTGGGGTTGTAAATTTAGAATTATGTATTCATAACCTTCTTTTGAGCCGGTGGTTGTTGTTACAAGAATTGTTCTGGGTGAATAATTTGGGTTGCAATTGTAAGCTCCTCGTGGGGATTAAATTGGTTAGGACGTTTTGCAATATTATTAGAGGGAGGAGGCTTTGGATTGGTGTTTTGGGGTTTCTTGTATAGGGTAATCTATAATAAATGTACATTTTGTATTTAATATTTGTCTTAGCTCCCCAAGAGTATTGGGATCAAACGTCATGACATGGTTAGTTAGCTGCCACGGCATGGTAGAGTAAAAATGGTGTGTAATATCTTTTTCCAAATATAATATTACTGTGCGTATTGAGTGTTCGTCTACTTGATCAATTACATATTTAGCGTAGATGAGGTGTCTCACAGATTCCAACCTATTCAAATATTCTGTGGGGGATTCCTTATAATTAGGTTTCTGGCATAAATTTCCGATTTTAGTGCTTCGAATGATCTGGAATCAGCAAAGTTTTTCCTGAGGATTTGTAACAATTCTTCTATTGAGTTTATGGGACTGGTTAATATTACTGACTGGGCCGATCCTACGAGTTTTGCCTTTACTTTGTTTAATATTAAGTATTCATTGGTGACATGTTCTCGAATGTTTGGTTGACAGGTCACGGCATAGACACTCTCTACCATTTGAATAAAATAGATTAGTTCCGCTGGATTACCGCTAAATGAGAGAATATGATCGTAATCTTCCCTCCTTAAGGGTGGCTAATTTGTTGTTCTTGTATTAATTGTTGGGGTGTTCTGTCTTGTCTTTCTAATATTGGGTTTCGTCGTCTGGGGTTAGAGTTCTAGTTTGTTGGGAGAGAAGTGATAGGGGGGGTTGCTCCTTTTTCCGTGGGGTACATTATTTTGTATATATAAAGCACAAGTGTAAAAATGTAAATAAAATATATAAAGTATATAATTTATAAAATATGCTAGATGTATAAAAGATTAAAATTGTAGGATATGAAAAAGAAGTAGAATGAAGACAAATAGCAAATACAATAATTTAATGAATGAATAATAATATAATGAAGTGAATGAGATAATTCTTATCTTTTTCTTCTTACTTGTCTAGATATTAATAAAGGATTATACACTATGTAAATTATTTAATGCTTAATTAATTGTATTTTTATTTATTTATTTTATTTATTTATTTATTTTTATTATTATTTTTTTATATAAATTTATTTCTCCTTTTCTTAATATTAAGTGCCCTTCCTACTTTATTTGTTTTTGATTTATTGTTTCGGCAGGGGAATTTTATCTTTTTACTTTTAGATTTTA
Source organism: Triatoma infestans (assembly GCA_011037195.1). Lineage (NCBI taxonomy): Eukaryota > Metazoa > Arthropoda > Insecta > Hemiptera > Reduviidae > Triatoma > Triatoma infestans. The sequence continues at coordinate 4,536 of JAAEAF010004024.1, read as the reverse complement.
TTTCTTTATTTATTTTTTCCTTTTCAAATTTACAATTCTTCTTTTTTAATATTTATTTACATTTATTTAATTGTTTTACTTATTAATTTTTCTTATCTAACACAACCTTAGGGTAGCATACACAGTTATTGGTCCCGGACTTTATTTGTTTTTGATTTATTGTTTCGGGGACGATTTCTTGCCATGCACTTATATTATTTAAGTTTTATAAAATGTTTATTATTTATGTATTTATTATATATATGTATTTATGTCTAACAGAAGAGAATCTTAATGGACTAATTCTTAATTCTTATATATAATACAAGTTTAAAGCAAAATTTTAAATTCTTGAAATGCAAAATGCAAACTTTAAGCTTAGGAAATTTATAAATTAAAAGGGATACTAGAAGAAAAGAATAAAGATAGGATAAATAAACTAAAGTGGTACTTAAGATAAGGGTGAGTTCAGCCAATCTTGATGGTAATTGAAGTCCACAGCGTAGATCCGAAGTGATGTCTACCTTTGCCTTTGAGCACTACGTCAAGCACACACTATTTTTTTTGAAGTTTTTGGGCCCTTGTTTACGGACGCCAGTTATATTATTTGTGCCACAAAATAGGTTTATAAAAAAGAACACTTTATTATTATTAATGGTACAAATAATAGAATAACATATGACACTTAACTAGACTCTTAACTAAACATAGATCACTAAACTAAACTGCTCCCGGCGGACTGTCCTGGCAGTAGCGTATCAGCTACTGCATATGCTGGTTATTATCTTGGATGGAGTGCTTAGGTGTCTGGGTGCTATGTTAGCATTTTCCATAATATAACTCGCGTCAACATCTATGGTCATTAGCGCCCGGAGCCTTCTCAGTGCACTACCGGCCTCCGAACAGTGTTCTCTCGCTACAGACAACACTGTCCATCACCGGACAGTGAGCTGTAGAGGCTTCCTAGGAAGAAAAAATCTAAAAATCTAAGGGTAGCACTGGACTCAAACCAGGGTCCTCCGCGTTAGAGTCCAATGTGCTAACCACTTAGCTAATCCCTTCCCTCAATCTAAAAATACGATTTTGATTAGCTAGGTGCCTGCAGATTAATCTTCCGTGGGTACTGCCTCCAGCCACTGAGAAAATCTTTCTATCGCCTTAAGCAATACTTAGCACTTGGGTAGAGGCCACAATGTCCACGTTTAAAGTTTTAAATCGTGGACTGAAGAGGGTGATTGCTTGCTGCTGTTTACTTCCTGGTGTATAACAGCCAACATTGCAGTGTATTAGGCGTCAGTTGTTAAAAGATATTTCCGTTTGAGTTAGGTTGGCATGTTTTAGTATTGCTTATTTAATATTTGTTTCTCTCAAACATAAAAGAAATATGCAACTAATCTTTTTACTCAAGTTTTACATTCGAGATTTCTGTAAACTTACGCATTGGCCAAATATAACAGCTTTTTTCATTATAATCTCTTTTCTTTTCTAGGCATCTGGACCGGGACCAAATTGCACAGGATTTATTTCAAGTAAATTAACTACCCTAGATAGATTAAAAATCCTGGATATGCACAACCGTTTAAGGCAACAAATGGCTTTAAATTCAGCTTCGGATTTGATCGGAGCAGCAAACATGAGACAGATGGTAACCTCATAATTTTCATTTTAGTGTATAAAGTAGTTAATAAGTATCTCTCTGAAATGCTATTGGTGTGATGTGATGTTGTACTTTGTAGTGAGCGGTAGTAGTTTGTAGTTTGTGGCGTTGAGCGGATTTGTAAAGGGCTTGTGTGTATGTAAGTTTTAAGAGAGAGAAGTATCAGAAATAAGAAAGTAGTCACCACTGCTAACAATAAATATATTCTATTAAAATAATAACTACAAGTTATTTGGAAAGAATCTATAAACTTATTAATATATTGTGGATGTGGCACTGATGCTAAGAGAGCGAAAAACAAGTGTTCTGCTTGAATGTCTAATACGGACTGTCTGAAAGAATGCCTTTTAATTGTTATTTCAAATCTTCCCCTGTGAGAAAAGAAGGGGTAGACAATGCTAACAAGTTCATGAACTCTAAAAGACAATAGTGGTCTTCTACCTGAATAGTACCCTTTTGCCAGCGAATGTTAACATTTTTCTTAAATAAAATATATTTGAAAATATATTTCTGTCATCCATCACATTATCCCCCCCTCCTGGAGAAATAAGTAAGATATATTTTACTAATTAGCTAGTGAAATAGCTGGTTTCGGGGTATGCAGACGTGTTTCGGGCCATTAGTTTAGTTATCAGTTTCTTCAGCTATGCTGCGTTTTCTAGATACCTTCAACATAAATTATCAATATAAGAAAACAATTAAATATTATAAAAACGTTAAATTAAAAGGATCAAATGATCGACAAAATACAAATTATTCAATTTTCTTTTAAGGCGAGCTAAAAAAAATAAATTAATTAGTTAAATACCATAAAAAAAGATATCCAATATCAAGCATTTCAAAAATATCAACAAATTCACGTGGTCATCTTGGTTTCTGCAAAATAAAATTTATTGTTTAAAAATATTGAAATATACAATACCAATAATTATAAATATCAAATGGTTGAATAAATTTATAATTAGTGGTACGAGAGTGTCAGTGCTGAAACAAAAATAATATATCCATAATTGCAACAACTAAATTAAGTATATCAATACACTTTACACATTTTTGTTCTTAAAACTAACAAAATTCGTAAATTTACATATGGTGCAGTATGTAGAGTTAAGAAGTGTGATATGTTGAGAATAATTTCAAGAGTTTCAATATATTCTTGTATTATGTATTATGTGCGCGCGAGGTGGCACTGAAATTTCGTGGCTAGTTGCAGAGGTTTTTTAGTGAACCTAGCGAATAGTATGAGTGCGTTTGAGTACTATTTGAAAATTGAATGTTAAATTTATTGAGTGTCATTGTTACGTGTGCGCAAATTAATAATTGCCCTATTTAATGTAAGGACATTTCTACTAAGTATTAATTTGAAATTGCCTTTTAATTGCGAAACTATGAATTCATCAAATGCCTCTCTCTAGGTCTAGGTAATAACATATAAATAATCTTGTAATATATTTTTATATTTTCAAAATACCTGAAATTGTTCATATAGCATTGGCTAAATGCCTTTCTATTTATTTAATTTTCGAGATTATGGAGATGGATGGCAAACTGTTTTTCAATATGTGTTTACCTCTGCCCACTAGCAGTAGTTCAATGTTAATGTTATGCTTATAATGTTATGATTTGTCTTAAAATCAAGCGTGTGCATAATTTTATTCAATCTGATGACTTTCTCCCACTGCGATTAATGCAGCTCTAATGGATAAATTGTGGTCAAACTTGGAATTGTTACTAAATGTTTTATGATATTAAAGAAATCGGAGAAAATCTTAGAATATAATAAATTATGATATAGTATTAAGGGCAATTAAAAGACCAGTTTGGATGGAATACTGAAAAATAACGCAATCAAGGAAAATATTCCTTGTGCAATTTTCATTTTAAATTTCTAATTATTGGTTGTTAATGTACGCATGGCCAATATAAACATTAAAGTGGCTTTAAATTTATGCAATTCCATTCAATGAAGTCAACACAAAAATAAAGATGTATAAAAGAACGTCTTTTTATTAGCTGGGTTGTTAAATTGAACAAGAGGTTAAAGAAATAAAATTTTTGTTTTTTTGTTTATTTAGAAATTTACAATCTGTATTACATTACATATATACAATGAGTAAATAGGATGTCGAATAATGAAACTGTAGGCTGTGAGAAGGTAGAAGGAGAGAAATTACCCAGCGGGAGCACTCACTAAGAGATACCAGTAGAATTGATCAGTCCCAAAGCAAATCTCGGGGCCACTGGCGATTCAAACGGCGAGGTGGCTTGTCAGGGATGGTAATGGCGGCTAGATATTGTACAAACGGATTAGAGCAAAAGGAGAGAGTAGTATGCAGTTTATGATATTTTGTCTTGGCAAGTTGTTGTACGAAAGGGATGTTGAGGTATCAGAGACATTTTCCGTGGTAGCCTGCTTCATTTTGTGGTCATCGACCGGTTTCGGGCGTTCGCCCATCTTCAGGATGCGTTCTTCAGACAGTGTGCCAACACAGACTCGTACAGAGACAGTGTGCCAACACAGACTCGTACAGAGAGGACAGTGTGCCAACACAGACTAGTACAGAGGACAGTGTGCCAACAGACTCGTACAGAGTAACTTAGTTTCACACTAACTGAGGTGTATTTTTTAAAATACTAAACTCTTAAACTAGGTAAAGGGATGTGGCCAGATGGGTGGGAAAACACGTGATTGGGTTGTTAAAGGGCAAATTCTTTTCTTACAGTGGACGCGGGGTCTAATCTTTAAACTCTGTTGTTGGAGGGAGACTTATTTCACAATTAACTAACCAAAATATTAAGAAGATACAAAAAATAAAAAATAAGATACACAAAATAAATCTAAATAAAATTAAACAACGATTAAACTAACATTTTCAAAATTCATTCATTCGTTTAAAACT